>BQNB010055905.1:0-38906 GCA_026074375.1 Tanacetum coccineum
CGTAAATACCTTTTTATGTGAAGTTGTATATGTTATAACTGTCGCATACATGTTGATAAACTTGTGGTCCACACTAATTAGTAATTACATTTGAAAGTTTTACTTAAACCTATGAATTCACCAACTTTATGTTGACCGTTTTAAGCATGTTTTTCAGGTGCTTAGCTTTGGACTTCTATGATGTGCTATGTGGAGTCTACGTGCAATATGATATCATCTTTCAAGACTTTATTATCATTCATACTCGTTGTCTTTTGAAAACTTAATTACACTTCCGCAACGTTTTAAATTTCATTTCAAATCTTGTAAGACTTATCCATTTTTAATAAATACAACAATTTATGATTTTCAAAATGTCCATTAGTGGTCGTTACCTTGATCTTGTGTGATGTATATTATGACGTCAAGCCCCCGGACACGTATTTCCGTCCAGGCCCCGTTTGGGGGTGTGACAGATTGGTATTCAGAGCCAAGGTTATAGAGAACCAGGTAGCATATTAGGTCTGGTCTATAACCAGTATGTGTTCCTTACGTGCATTTATATGTGTCTTATATGTGCTTTTTCTATGGCATATACGTGAGTACCATTTTGCCTTGAGCCTGCTATGTTATGGGTTTATCTCTGCCCTACGTTTATCTTTCACTACGTTCATGTTACGTTGCATTTATTTTTTTCCTTGAACCCTATTTTTCTATGAGCTTACGTTTGTCTTGCGTTTATCTTTTCTCTGTGGTTACGTTTTCCTTACGTATATTTTCCCCACCTGTTTATACTGAAGCTGTCTATATAAATACAAAACTTTCCTAGGACATTGTCAGTGACATAATGGTCCCTAAACTTTCATAAGACATTGTGAGTGACACAATGACCTCATTTATTTCTAAAAACATCATGAGTAATAGATGGTCCTTAAAACTTGTCATGAGTTTACATAATACCGTTTTGCATAACTTTGAAACCCGTCACAGTCTGCCGACCCTACGTTATTTTACTATTCGACACCGAGTTTGAACACTCACCTTGAACTTCTAAAACGCATACGTTGTCACATAACTCACCACATAGAAACATGTCGCCTAATTGGAACGCGACGATTAACTTGTCACCTCGTAACGTACCATCTTGGAACACCAACTTTTGAAACACAGCTCATTAACGTCTCATTCCTTTCTCTTTACATTTTGTGATTTTGAAAAATTGTATCGTCAAGAAGACAACTTCTAAGTTCGGCAGATATCGACGACTCATAACCCAACGTATTGCTGACATGCCCTTTCGCCAAGAGTGGAACAAGATCCGAGACGCCAAGAACGAATCACGCATAAAAGACCCTTGAGACAGACCGCGCTAATGAAGGTCACACCTTCCGACTAGAACATCATTGGGTATGACACAACCAGCAGCCTCCACTCCGAAGAGAGAACCTCAAGCATCATAGCTAATAACGACCCTTATATTTAAAAAGGTTTCTTTGAAAATTCTTGATTTTTGTTCACTTCATGGTACGGATATTTCCACTCCCTTTAAATATTAATTGTTTGAATAATTAATTTTACATATCTCATTTTAACATCATTGATATACCATCTTCTTAACGTGTACTTGTATTAGCCATTTGATATTAATTCTCTTTAATAATTAATTGTTTGAACAATTAATTCACCTATCTCGTTTAGCATCCCTCATATATTGTTTCTTTGAGGATATGCCTCTTTTAACTATTCATATTTGGTCTCTCGTTTGCATCGATTAATCGTACAGATGGCTCTCTATAGCCTTATGGTTCATGATATATTAGAACAAATGAATCTCTACATTTATTTTGTTGATCGAATAATTCTTTACGTTCATTTTCTTTGACTGTTACTACATTTGTACAGACATTTTTGATATTTTATGATCTATTGTTTTGTTATTTTGCTACTTAAAATCATTTATAAAGCTTATACATGTGTTTGTCATTATTTTATCTTTGCGAAATTTTGTTTATATTGAGTTATATTTTTTTTCTTCTTTTCATGGAATTTGATTTGGTAATTCTTTCGTCTTGCATTGATCAATGATCATTACTTCTTTTTCATAAATACATTTAATCTCTCATTCTAGCATTCTTTGCTCGTGCATCATTGTACCCTACTAATAAATCGTTTTACTCAATAAAACCTTTTTACATTGACAACTACTCCCTTTGGAGATTTGTACTTCTTCTTTAATTCCTTCGTTCACATTTATTATTTCATTCTTCGATCTTGATGGGTAATACTACTCGATATGTACTTTTTTTTATCATTCGTACAACTCATTAGTTCTCATTTTCATACGTTTTCTTATCTCTATCCTTTCTTTAAGGATTCTCACAACATTTAATCCGTACCTACATTCACATCGCGGATACTTTGTATTTGTCTTTTGTTTTATTTGGTATTCGTTTTAAGTATTCGTTTGCTATCCCATTTGATTAGTTTGTTGAACTCCTCGAACACGTTTTGACACATAACTTACGCTAAAGTATTGGAGACACCACCTATGCAGTACAAGGTGCATTGTGTTTATCGACCATGAGAGCGAGAAGACTATACCGACTATGGAGGATACACTACGAGCTCGACCGCAAAAGCAATTGGAACACTAATCTACGTTTAGTAGGATTTTCTTGCAACGACACTTACCGTACCGGCAACAAGGTCGCACCGTTCGAAACACTTCACGAGTAAGACTGTTAATCACCAATCTGCTGGACCAAGGTTGGGGTGGTCGAGTCACTAGCCCCGACACTTAACCGTAAAACGACTAAGAAGATCATTCAGATATGCAACAAAATACGAGCTGCTCGAAATCACCGACAGAGTTACGCAAATATGAAGATACGTTTCGGCAAACGGGGAAAGCCAAACCCACATTATATTGGACCTTTCAAGATTCTTGCCAAATTGAAACCGTTGCCTACCGACTCGAACTTCTGGAACAATTGAGCCGATTTCATAGTATCTTTCATGTATTGAACCTGAAGAAGTGTTATCTGACGAAACACTTGTTATACGTTAAATGAAATTCAAATCAACGACAAGCTCTATTTCATAGAAGAACCCGTCGAAATTATGGACCGTGAGGTCAAACGTTCAAAACAAAGCCATACCCCCCGATTGTGAAAGTACGTTGGAATTCATGAAGAGGTCCTGAATTTACTTAGGAACGTGAAGATCTAATCCGAAAGAGATATCCAGGTCTTTTCGCCTGCCCTAAACCATCGTCGAATACTACACCGTGAGCTTCAGGACGAAGCTCTTTTAACAGTGGAAGAATGTCACACCCCATAAATTTCATGTAAACATTTTAAACTATTCCGTTCATTATTTTGACTTTTATACGTTACGTTTGAATTTAACTTAAAACTAGAATGTTTTCCTGCGTAAAACTGAAAAACGTCATCGGACGCGTTACGACTTCGGACTTGGATTAGTCTACATGTTATATGCATTATTTTATTATTTTAAAGTGTTACGTAGTTTATGTACACTTCCGTTTACAATTTTACGTTTTTCGCGCGCGTTTCGCGTTTTTTGCATTTTATGTCAAACGAAACCCCGAAAACTTACCACCTTTGCACGTAAACCCGAATTTTCATTGATTACGCTTATTAACCTCAAAAACTTCGTACTATGTTCCCCATACTCATCAAAATCTTTGTTCAAGTTTCTAAATTAAATCAAAGGCATCTTTTATTTGAAATTTAACCATGCACATGCATGTGTAAGCCATGGAAAGTGACATGTTTGTATGTATTCTCCATGCATAAACATTGCCTTGTGATCTATTACACAAAATCTTGTCGTATTTCATTTTGAGGACCACAATTCTACTAGCTATAATTTGAATCAAATCCTTTTGTTTCCAAGTGGCTTAGAAAATTTTGGTTCTTCTCCTTTTGCTTGGTTCTAACCGAATACACACACACATTTAGTGTGTGTTGGTCACTTGTGCCTAACTTAACTAAACCTTAAAACCTAACCTTGGCCTATAAATACAACTTATTTCACCAACTTAGGGTTTCATAGCTATCCAAGCCTCACAAAAAGTTTTCATCTTTACCCTTTGCTTCTTTGTAGCTCACAGCTCAAATACCCCCATCTAGGGTGTTCATATCTTTGCTGTTCTTCTAGATCTGACCATTCTAAGCTCATTTCTAATCATATCTAAGGTGGTTCCAAGTGTGGATTTAAAAGATTTCAAGGTTTATCAAGAATTAAAAGTTAGGGTTTCAAGTATTAATTAGGGGTTTTCAAGATCTTGGTGGGTTTATGTAGATCTTGTGTTTTTATTTGTTCTTCATCAACTAGTAAGCTTATTTCTTAAACCTGCTCTTTATTTCTTTAATTTCTTTGATTCTTGATCAAGATCTATATACTCTATGAGAAAAGTTCATTTGCATACCAGTTTCTCCTCACATACCAAGGGACAAATCTTCACCATCCATTTGAGTTTGATCTAATGGTGAGGATTAATCTAAGATTTAACTTTATTTAATGGATAAGATTAAACCTTAAAAACATCCACCACCCCTTCTTACCTTTGTGTTTTTTAATTAAAACACACTTTCACCCTTATTTTTAAAAATCACATACCGCAAAAACCGTAAAACGTTAAGATTTATAAATTACACCATCGTGACGAGCATTTAATTATCTTTAAATAGAGGGGCACTTTCATATACTTTCGACAAACTTTTTTTTTGTTTTTTTTTGTATTTTTTTGTTTTTTCTCGTGCAGTATTTTGTTTGATATATCACTTGTGATATTACACTAATCTGTAAGTTAGAACACTTCACATGCTTTCGTAAAACGGGTATAAATATTTGTGTGGAACCCCAATTGATTCATCGTTTTTGGCATTAAAAGTACATATCCTTAGCTTTCTAACCATTTATGTAAAACCTAAAAATCTCAACAAGTGTAAAATTACCAAAATACCCCTAATGCAAGAAAATAAGCATGAATAAAATTCATTTAAATGTTAAAAATTATGAAAATACAATATATGGAAATTATGAAATTTTGTAAGATTTAAAATAGTCATGAAATGAGCATAAGTATTTGTGTAAAACATTAAATGATTGATCATGTTTGACATAAAAATAAACATCTTTACCATTCTAACCATATATCAAACATAATTTGTGAAAATTAAATTAAAACACTATAAAAACTATGTTTTAACCCTTTTAATCCTACTAACAGTATAATATCACAAGTGATAAATAACATTGATTACATGTTAAGATTTTCAAAAATAATCACAATTAGTGTCACATTATATTGCTTTATCACATGTGATATTAATTATATGTGAAATACCACAACTAATGTCACATTGTATTACT
The DNA here is from genome assembly GCA_026074375.1 of Tanacetum coccineum. Lineage (NCBI taxonomy): Eukaryota > Viridiplantae > Streptophyta > Magnoliopsida > Asterales > Asteraceae > Tanacetum > Tanacetum coccineum. The sequence continues at coordinate 5,380 of BQNB010055905.1, forward strand.
TTATCACATGAGATTTTATTATATATTTATTTATCACCGGTGATACTACAATGTCAGGGGTAATAATTGTTAAGCTACGAGTGAATCTTAGTTTATAAAGGTATTGGTATATGTTTTAGTGGTTAGGGTTTTAGGGGTTTTGGTATATAGTTTAGTGGTTAGGGGTTTAAGGTTTAGGGTATAAATTTTAAAGTTTATGTATATATATATATATATATATATATATCACTTGTGATATTACACCTAGTGGTTAGAGGTTTAGGTTTTTTGTATAGGGCAGTCGTCAGGGGTTTAGTGTTTTTAGTATAGATTTTAAAGTTTATGTATATACCACTTGTGATATTATACCTACTGTTTATGGATTTAGGGTTTTTGCATAGGGTTTAGTAGTTACAGGTTTAGGGTTTAGGTATAAGGATTAGTGGTTAGGGGGAGGGTTGAAGGTTTTTTGGCACAGGGTTTTAGTTGGTTAGGGTTTAGGGTTTTTGGGTATCTGGTTTATGTGGATCTAATTAGGGTTTCAGGGTTTTGGTTATATGGTTTAGTGGTTAGGTGTCTTGGGTTTATGGTATGGGTTTATTGGTTAAGGGTTTAGGGTTTGGGTATTAATATTTATTGGTCAGGTTTTTAGGGTTTTTTAGTAATAGTTTTAATAGTTTGTTATTATATCAACTTGTGATATTATACATAGTGATTGGGGTTTAGGGGTTTTTGGTATAAAGGTTTAGGTGATACTGGGTTTTAGGGTTTTGGTTATATGGTTTAGTGGCTTAGGGGTTTTAGGATATTTGTATATACGATTTTAAAGTTTATGTTTATATCACTTGTGGTTAGTATACCTATAATTAGAGGTTTGGGGTTTTTTGGTATAGGGTTTTAGCGTTCTGTATAGATATTAAAAAATTTATGTATTTATCATTGTGCATATTATATCTAGTAGTTTGGGGTTTAACGTTTTGGGTTTATGGTTTAGTGTGGTTTAGAGGTTTAAAGGGTTTTTGGTAGATAGATTTTTTATAGTTTATGTTTATATCATTGTGATATTATACCTAGTGGTTAGTGGTTTAGAAATAAGATATAGATTTTAAACTTTATGTATATATATAATACTTGTGATAATATACCTAGTGGTTAGGGGTTTAAGGTTTTTAGTGTACGGTTTAGTGGTTAGGGGTTTAGGGTTTTTGGTATATATTCTAAAGTTTCTGTATATATCATTTGTGATATTATACCTTGTAGTTAGTGGTTTAAGGTTTTTGCTATAGGTTTAGTGGTTAAGGGTTTAGAGTTTTTGGCATATATTTTAAAGTTTAATGTATATATCACTTGTGATATTATACCTAGTGTTAGGGGATTCAGGGGGTTTTTGGTATTACGTTTAGTAGTTAGGGGTTAGGGTTTTTGGTATAGTGTTAGTGGTTTGGGGAGGGGGTTTTTAGTTTTTTTGGTATAGGGTTTAGCGGTTAGTGGTTTAGGGTTTTGGTATAAAGTTTAGTGTATAGCGGTCTACGGTTTTTGGGTATATAGGTTTGGGGTTAGTGTTAGGAGTTTAGGGTTTTGTATAGGTTTTAAAGTTTATGTATATACACTTGTGATATTATACCTAGTGGTTAGAGGTTTAGGGTTTTTGGTATATATTTTAAAGTTTATGTATATATCACTTGTGATATTTTACTTTAGTAGTTAGTGGTTTAGGGATTTTGGTATAGTTTGTTGTTAGGGGTTTAGTGTTTTTACATCATATATTTTAATGTTATGGATATATCATTTGTGATATTATTAACACTTAGTGAGTTATGGGTTTGGATTTTTAGTATAAAGGTTTTCGTAATTTAGAGGTTTGGGTTTTTGGTATTAGATTTTTAAAGTTTATGTTATTTCACTTGTGATATTATTCTTGTAGGTTAGGGGTTTAGGGTTTGGTATATGTTTAGGTGGGTTAGTGTTTTAGAGTTTTGTTATAGATATTATGGTTTATGTATATACCACTTGAGATATTATAACCTAGTGGTTTTATGGGTTTAGGGGTTTTGGTATAGGGTTTAATGGTTAGGGGGTTTTAAGGTTTTTGGCATATATCTGTGATAGATACGTATGAAACGGAAGATAACCATCTGGGGGAAAAACGGACAAAACGTGCGAGAAAAGTACCGAAACATTAGACAACAATGGCTGGGGGGGAAAACGTGACACTAAAAAACTGACGAAAAAGTAAGAAAACAGACTGAAGCATATGAAAACGGATGGATACGTCTGAAAACGACCGAAAATAGACGAAAACAAATGAAAACGGACTATGAAAACGAACGATAACGTGCAAAAACAAAAGAAAACGTGTGAAAACGTGCGAGAACAGACGAAAACGTACAAAAACATACGAAAACATACGAAATCGTAAGAAAACGTGCTAAAGTAGACGAAAGCGTGCGAAAAGGGCGAAAGCGTAGGAAATCGGGCGAAAGCGTACGAAAACAGGATAGCGTGCGAAAGTTGACGAAAACGCACGAAAGCTGACGAGAACGCGCGAGAGCTTGCGAAAACGCGCGAGAGCTGGCATAAACACGCGAGAGCTGGCGAAAACGCGCATGAGCTGACGAAAACGGGCGAGTGTGACAAAAACGCAGGAAAGCTGACGAAAACGCTGGAAAGCCTACGAAAATGCGCGAATGAGAACGAAAGCGTGCGAAAACATAAGAAAACGTGCGAAAACGGACGAAAACGTGCGAAATCGGGCGAAAACGTATGTAAATGTAAAAAAACGTGCGAAAAAGTAAGAAAATGTCAAAAAAACGTAAAAAAACAGACAAAACGTTTAAAATAATGTAAAAAGATTGAAAAAATGAAAAAAGACGAAAAACATAAATAACTGACGAAACGTAAAAAAAATAAGGACGAAAACGTAAAAAACTAACAAAAACGTAAAATAACGGACGAAAACGTTAAAAAACGGACGAAAACGAAAAAAATAGACGAAAATGTAATCAAACAAACAAAAACGTAAAAAAATACGAAAACGTAAAAAATAGACAAAAACGTAAAAAAACAGACGAAAACATAAAAAAACGGACGAAAATGTAAAAAATTAGACGAACACCTAAAAAACTGATGAAAACGTAAAATAAAATGAGAAAAATTAAAAAAATAAAAAACAACTGACAAAACGTAAATAAATGACAAAAACGTAAAAAATACGGATGAAACTGTAAAAAAAAGACGGAAACGTGATAATACTGACGAAAAACTTAAAAAAACGGACGAAAACGTATTAAAAAAAACTGGCGAAGACGAAAAAAACTGTTATGAAATGTAAAAAACAGACGGAAAATGTTTAAATAACTGTACCGAAAAGTAAAAAAAAACGAACGAAAACGTAAAAAAAACAGACGAAAACGTAAAATAACTGACGAAAACGTAAAAAAAAAGACGAAAACGTAAAAAACAGCCGAAAACGTAAAAAACAGACGAAAACATAAAAAAACGGACGAAAATGTAAAAAATTAGACGAACACGTAAAAAACTGACAAAAACGTAAAAAAATGAACAAAACGTAAAAAAATTGACGAAAACGTAAAAAAACGGATGAAACGTATAAAAAAGACGCAAACGTGAAATAACTGACGAAAACGTTAAAAAAATGGACGAAAACGTAAAAAACTGAAGAAAACGTAAAATAACGGAAGAAACGTAAAACAGCCAAAAACGTAAAATAACTGTCGCAAACGTGAAAAACGGACGAAAACGTAAAAAAATGACCGAAAACGTATAAAAACGTAAAAATACGTACAAAATGTCAAAAAAATCAATTAATTGCAATTTGGGCAAGATTTGCCAACACTACAAATAATGAGGGAGTGGTAGTGTGAGTTTTAGTAAATTTACACTTTTGGTCCCTCCATGTTTTTTTTTAATCTTAAATCATGTCTTTTTAATCTAATGAAATGGATGGTCAAGATTTGTCCCTTGGTATGCAGGGAGAAACTAGTATGCAAAATAACTTTTGTGCAAGAATTTTAAAAATAAACAAGATGACACATGGACTAGTTATATTTTTATTGTTCTTTAATTTACTAATTGTTTTGATTGTGAGTATGAGTGACCATGTGTGTTGCAACAAAGAATGTGATGAGATTAGAGTAGTTTTAATGATGGTTTTGATGTTGGATTAGTAGTGAATGGGGATTAGGTTAGTATAAGCATTATTATGAAGTTTGGATGGATTTATGGAGGCGTTTGCGGAATATAAGGTTGCTGATCCAATTTTGTTATGAGGTTTTGGGAGACTTAAAAATATTTTCATTAGTCAAGAAAGTAGTTTTTGGAGAGCTTGTTTCGTATAGATAATTTTTCATATATCGAACACTAAAATCGGACTTAAAACGACCGAGTTACGCTCAAATGAAACTTGAAACAATTTTAAGCAAAACGATTTTAATACGATCAGATCAGGAATGAAAATAACCATTTTGACCCCTTTCGAGTCCGTTTTGGCAAAAGTGTAAAACATAAACATGGCCTAAAATGACGTTTCCCTTCCAAAGTCTCGAAAGTTGTGTTAAAAATGCTTTATGAGTGAGGTAGACCTAGTTTTCGTCAAGTTATTTTCGGACATATAATTTTATATATGAAAATGTTTTTAAGCGGGTTAGGTCCGTTTAGGTTTCGAAAGCCTTAGAAAATATTAATGTAGTGATTTAAACTTATTATGAAGGGTTAGGAGTTTTCTAAGAATGATAAAGCGATACCGTTGAACGTTACTAAAAATAGTAAGTTAGTACGAATTAGCGAAATAGAAATGAAAAGTAGGCGTTTAGGTTTCGTTAGTGCGTTTATGGAATTATGGACTTGACAAATATAGGGGACGGTATTAACATCTCAAAACTTAGAACTTTCCGAAAATAGAAAGTTTCCTAAAATAGTAACTTTTCAAAAATAGCAACTTTTCGTAAGAATGGCGTAACGTTTATATAAACCTAATGAGTTCGTAAAGACACAATTTTGTTAAATAAACTAAAGCACAAACACATATGGATGTCTATTTCTATTATAAACGTTATATACAACGTTTCGTTATTTATTTCTCGTTCTAAAGAGCGTCTTATAATTAGGTCGCGGTTAGAGTCATTCGGTTACTTTATCCTCTTCGTTGATTTACTATCTCATCGTTTGCTTAAGGTGAGTTTATAGCCCCACGTTTTACTTGTTTTATATTTATATTATAACTTTTGAGGTGAGAACATGCTCATTTATAAACTTGTTTACTCTAATGATTTCAAACTTTCATAAATGTTTGTTTGCAAACTCGGTTACATGATTGATATCACACTTTGTTTTACTTATGGATGCAATTACTTAAAGCCTTTCTTTTGGAAATACGTTGGTTACTTTTACTTTGGACACAAGTACTTTAAGTTAGAATTTCCCTGTTTACGTGTTACCTAAGTAAATGTTGAAACTTGTATGCCCGAGTTATCATGAACCGTTAGTTACTTATGATCTGTTGGATTGGTAAGTGAGCGTGAGTGTTGTAAATAGATCTATTGGTACTAATCACCCCCGTCCATGTAAGTAGCTCTCACAAGATCAACGGATGTATACCATGTCGAGTGATACGGTGAAGCGCCATGTTAGCACCCGTCAGGGCAAGTTATTTAAGCATTATGCATTCTTCCATTACATTTAGCCTCGGTGTCATGAGCTTAGTGCAACGTAAATACCTTTTAGGTGAAGTTGTATCTGTTATAACGGTCACATGCGTATTGTGAACTTGTAGTCCACACTACTTTCGTTAAACGTTTCTGACTACTAAATACTTTTCATAATACTGTGAGTGAAACAGTATTCACTAAACGTTTTTTATTCTTTCAAATGCTTTACTTAAACCTATGAATTCACCAACTTTATGTTGACGTTTTAAGCATGTTTTTCTTATGTGCTTAGCTTTGGACTTCCTTGACATGCTATGTGGAGTCTACATGCAATATGATACCATTTATCAAGACTTTATTTCTCATTCATACTCATTTTCTTTTGAAAACCAAATTATGCTTCTGCTACATTTTACTTACGCTTCTGCAAATGTTTAATTTCTTTTGAATCTTGTAAAACTTATCTATTTTAAATAATGCAACGAGTTATGATTTTCAAAACGTCCATTAGTGGTCGTTCTCGTGCTTTGTGTGATGTATATTATGACGCACGCCCTCGAACACGTATTATGTCCAGGCCCCGTCTAAGGGTGCGACATATTGGTATCTAGAGCCAAGGTTATAGAGAACCAGGTAGAATATCTAGGTATGGTCTTTAACCCGTATGTGATCCTTACGTTCTTCTATGTATGCCTTATACGTGTTTTTGCTATGGCATATACCGGAGAACCATTTTTCTTTGAGCATGCTATGATATGGGTTTACCTGTACCCTGCGTTTATCTTTTCTCTGCGCTTATCTTTTCTCTACGGTCATCTTTTCTCTGCAGTTTACGTTTACGTTAAGTATATTTCCCCACTTTTTTATATAGAAGTTGTCTATATAAATACTAAATTCTTTTCTAAGACATTGTGAGTGACACAATGGTCTCTAAATTTTTTTCTAAGACATTGTGAGTGACACAATGGTCTCTAAACTTCTCTAAGACATTATGAGTGACACAGTGGTCTCGTTTACTTCTAAAAAATTGTGAATAATTATGATAATCTTTAAAAGTCTTCACGAATTTACATTATATCGTTTTGCATAACTTTGAAAATTGTCGCAGTCTGCCGACCCCACTGGTTATCCTACTGTTCGACTCTGAAGACGACTTTGAACACCCGTTCCATACTGTTGAAACATCTACGGCATATCGTTACGTCTCAATTTATCTTATTTCTCATAACTCTTAGGAGCATGCCGATTAATTCGCACACAACTTTAACCTATCACCTCATAACATCCCATTTTTAGAAACACGACTTTTGAAATTCGACTTATTTCATTTTCTTACTCCGTTCGACTTTGAAGTAAATACCAACGACAAGACAAGGAATAAGTTCCACGAGGATCGAGTCTATTGTAACCCAACGAATTGTTAATGCTATCAAAGCTAATACTGTCTATGAGGAAAGAATCTGCATGGCTCATGACAAAATGGATTAGGTCATACGTTAGGAAACCAAGGTGGTAAGGAATTCCAACATAAAAATAAATGAAAAAAGGTCGTGAGAGCTTACATTGCTAAACCAAATTACAAGAATGGATAGGTAGGAAAGTTACCCTTCTACAATAAACGTAAGTTGCACCACATTAGACCATGCACTATGAAGTGCAATAACTACAAGAGTGTTGGCCATGTGAGTAGAAATTATAGTACACCCGTTTCGATAATCAACTTAGAGGCCGCAGTGGCAGATTAGAAATCTGAACTGTGTGAACCGTATTTAGGAGGTTAAATCTCGTTGGAACTCTAATACAGTCAAAGATAACACTGGTACTTAAAGAGAGATTTTTCCTTATCCTAACTAAGTGAAACTTAAGTGCCTTAGAGCTATAATCTCTAAGAGTTTTGCACTAGTACTTTCCTGTGAATTTCGTGTATTGTGTGGATTTCCCTAAATCCTTTGTTCAATTTGTGTCATGACGATTTTATCAGTTACACTTCAATTCTCTAGTAAATGTATGTAAGCTACTCCTTGAGTGTTTACGTCTCTACAACCCTTACACTATTATTATATATAACTACCTTTAACCGTTATAGAACTAACTGGATGGTATACAGTTAACTTTTAGTGGTCGTCTTATAAACGTAGTTGTTGTCACATTATAAACTATTTTACCACCAGTTTACAAACCGTTTGCTGATAGCTCCTTGTTTATTTTAATACCTTATAAACTATTTTGATATCATTCCATAAACTATTTTGTCATCATTTTATAATTATCCAACTAATACCCCATAAACTTATCTACTATCATTAATGAACTAACATCGTTTTCGATCTATAATAACTAAACCTATTTTAACGGTTAATTATAACTCTTTTGCTACACCTATTATAAATTACTTTGCAGTCATCTTAAAAACTATTTTGGTGTCACCTCGTGAATTATTTCATTGTCATTTATAAACTATTTCACTATCAATTTATGAACTACGTCGTCATCATCTTATGAACTACTTCGTGTCTTTTATAAACCATTACGGATTGCCACTCTTAATATAAATTGTTGGGGTTTCAACTCGTAACCATTTGGTACCATGTACATTATAAACCGTCACATAACTTTCTCGTAAACTATTTTATTATCACCTCATAAGACATTTCTCGTTATCTTACAAAATATCTTGTGTCGTTATATAAACTACCTTGTTTTCATTAACACGAACTGTTTTGCTACCTTATCAACTATATCGTTTATACTTATAGGATTTTTTATAAACATCGCATTAGTTTGACGACTTAGTATTTTATCGTCAGCCTCTGCATAGCCTGATCACCTATGATAATTCAAGAAGGACATGCTATGCTGGGAGTATACCTATAAAATTTTTGGTCAAATACCTTACGTTTCATCTCTACTTTCTTCCCTTCCTCTACAGTGTTACAGGATATTATTATAAATACTGCGAGTTTTATTAATAATTTTGCGTGCATATTCATGTCCCGGTTGGTCACTGTATAATCGCATTCGTAAGCGTCCAAAACTAAGTTAGCTTTTCTCCCATCTTTAGCATATAAAAGCACCACACCCTTAGCCGAGAGACCAAGTCATGCTTCCTGTAGTCATGGAAATTACGGATTATAAGGTTCTAGAATGTAATGAGCATATCACTCTAATTGGATTATAACCAATAGAACTAGAAGATTTTATTCAATATACTTACCTTTTAATGAGATAAAATCATGACAATTATGAAATTCTCATATCTACAAAACCTCTGATGGATCCTGTTAGGAATTATATTGATTTGATGATACAAAACAATGAAACAAGAAAGAAACAAAAGGATCAAAGTCGTCATATTGAAATTCTACAAGATGTAAGAGTACATGAAGATTCTAAAAGAAAAATTTTTTATGGTTTTTGAGGGGGGTTTTTTTTTTTCCCCCAAAGATAGAAATATAAATATTAGGAAGATTTGTTTCCTAATACAATTAGTTTTCCTTGTAAAGTCTTATGGACTCTGTTATATAAAGAGATCCATAGACATAGTTTTTAAAATTCTTGTGTGTGAAAAACGTATGTGTACACAAAGTGTTAAAGATGTAGACATCTAGTAGTGTGTAGCCTTAAGGTCTTTGACCCTGTTATAGGTAGGTAACCATTCTATATTGATCAAATAGAATTGGGGCTTGTATGTGTATGAAAAACCTTGTTTAATAATAATGATTCTTTGTTTGAATATTCTGCCTTTGTTATTATTTATCCTAGATTAGATCTAAACAATCTAAAGCTTAAACGATCTAGAACCTATCATGTTCTATAGGTTCTATCAGGTGGTATCAGAGCCAAGGGGCTCTAGATCTAGGATCCCATAAGGTTTTTCAATCGAATTTAAAGATGAAAAGAAGTATCGAATTTCTATTTCTTTTTCAGTATAAGATCAAATTCGGTGATAGTTGAAATTCGGTAAAGTTAGGGTTTTGAATAAACCCTAATTCGGTTAAGCAGTAAACGGTCTTCAATCCATGGTTTGTTATGCATAAAATCATTCGTTTTAGTAGTTTGCATGGGTGATTCTATTAGTCCTGTATTCAACAACACTTGCTGCTCAAAGATTAAACCTAAATCAATTTTAGGTTTTCGCAAAAGCTACAAGAACGAATTTACAATTAGGGTTCGATGGTGGTTTATGTTGTTTGATCGTGTGGGAAGACCAGGCTTGTGTTGTATTGGTTCATTGAACGAAGATTGTCATGATCTGACTAAGGGTTTGGCAAAACGATTTTTCTTCCAGGTTTATACGTGGCAAATCATGACGAGCTCCAAGATACAAGGTGAGATTGCCATATGCAATTTCGTCAGAAAATCCTAAAACTTCTTGTGAGTATTCTTCACACGTAACATCAATAAGATCAACTTTATTATGGAATCTGATTTATTATGGAATCTCTAATTTTTAGGGATTGTATTTTGATCCTAAAATAACTTCCTATATATTAGAAGTGGATGAGATTTTAAGTGGCTTGGATTCAGATATAGAAGTATTGCTATGCTTGAAAAGCAATTAATATTGTTCTTATTGTTCGTGGTTTATTAAGTTTGTAGTGCTAGCATTAAAAGCGATTAGTTAGTACTTCTCAGGCTTAACTGAACTTACAACTGCTAGCTTTATCCAATATTGAATAACACACACACTTTGGATATCTGATTAGTTTAGATAGAAAAAGGATAGTTTTGGGATTATTTGAAATAATTGATTACGGAGATGATTATTTATCACTTATTTGAAGTTGAAGTAAAGTTTCACAGGTGCGTGTTCTTATCATATCTTAAAAGTCAGTGTTAGTGATGACTTTGAAGATAACTTGTTCGTTCTTATATGGTGTTGATGAAGACTTGCAAAACCTAGCAATGTGTGATTTCTCTTATGGTGCACATTTGCTATCACTTAAAGGAGTTACGTTGTAGTGCTCAGTGTCTCATTGAAGATGAGGATTTTGTCAAGAGATTGAGGTCTACTCATAATCAGCAGTATGAGTTTGGAGTCACGTGAATAGTATAAGACATAAGACATAAGTTTGGGTTATTCTACTTCTACATCAAGTTTGTTATACTAAGTTTTCTCCATCAGTAATCATTACAAAAAGCCTACAGAATTTGAAAATTCAAGAGATGGTTCACATATTGGTTTCAGGGGAAGCTTATTGACAAAGTGTTTAACCATCAGGATATGTTCCTGCACCACTTGAGGGGAAGGTTTTCATTACTACTGCTAGTCATTATTACTACTGCTAGTTTAAGTTTCTACTGTTTAAATTCATTTTTCTTATTGTGCATAATGGTGGGTAATTTGAGTCATTGGAAGGCTGGATTGGTAGTATGATATATGGTTTTTAGTTGTAAAGATCCAAGTTGCATATCTTCACAAGACCCCTATTGGATTATTACAAAAAGGGGAAGAAGATTACAGAGATATGATTTGCAACTTATTAAATGTGGTGGCATGGAGATTTTGATTTAAGGGGAAGATTATTTCATTCATGGAAGATCAAGATGTTGGTTTTGTAATCATCAAATAGAGGAAGATTGTTGGGAATTATATTGATTTGATGATACAAAACAATGATACAAAACAATGAAACAAGAATGAAACAAAAGGAAAACAAAAGGATCAAAGTCGACATTATGGAATTCTACAAGATGTAGGAGTACATGAAGATTTTAGAAGATTTGGTCAAAGATATAAAGATAAAGATTAGGAAGATTTAGTTTCCTAATACAATTAGTTTTCCTTGTAAGTCTTATGGACTCTATTATATAAAGAGATCTATAGACATTGTTTTAGGTGTGTCAGTTTGTGTAAACACCAGAAAAACGTGTGTGTATCCAAAGTGTAAAGATGTAGACGTCTAGTTGTGTTGGTGTAGCCCCAAGGTATCAAGGTTTCCTTGAACCCTGTTAGATTGTAACCATTCTATACTGATCATATAGAATTGGGGCTTGGAGTGAATGTATGAATGTAAAACCTTGTTTAATAACAATGAATCTTTGTTTGATTATTCCGCCTTTGTTATTATTAATCCTAGATTAGTTCTAAACAAACTAGAGCTTAAACGATCTAGAACACGTTTTATAGGTTCTATCATAAACAGTGCACTAACATGGTGGAACTCACATAAGAGGACTATTAGAACTGATGCTGCATTTTCCATGACATGAAGAGAGCTCATGAAGCTAATGGCTGAAGTATACTGCCCAAGGACTAAAATTCAAAAGATGGAATCTGAGCTGTGGAATTTAACCATGAAGAACAATGATTTGGCTGCTTATACTCAGAGATTTCAAGAGTTGACTATGATGTGCACCAAGATGGTCCCCGAGGAGGAGGATCGGGTTGAGAAATTCATTAGAGGTTTCCCCGATAACATCCAAGGGAATGTAATTACTGCTGAACCTACAAGACTGCAAGATGCTGTTCGAATTGCTAACAACTTAATAGATCAAAAGTTGAAAGGTTATGCTATGAAAAATTTAAACTTACATAAGAGTAAGGATATAGACAAGATTGTTATATACAAATAAGTTGAGAATCAGCTTATTATTGAAAACAAAGTGATTCGAAGTGATAGAGGAGGTAAAGACGTGTCTTCATTTGTATATTTACGTGCTAAAATATGAAATAAGACACAAATTTGTTGCTCCATATATGCCTCAACATACCAGAATTATTGAAAGAAAAAAATTGTGCCTTAAAAGATATGGTTGATGCCATGTTCTTAAACGTGTGGGAAAGAGATTCTACTTATAAGATACGATAACTGAATCAAGAAACTTTCATTATTTGAATCCGTGTTTTCGTATTTATCTGAGGAGGATAAAAGTTCATCCAGACTAGATGAAAAAAATTTCCATGATGAGAGATAAACAAATTTTCATGTTCTTCATGATGAGGGATAACAATATGATAATGTTTTTCGTGAAAAGAGATAACAAGAGATGGTGATGATGTTCATGATGAGAGAAAATATCAGCCTGGGGAATAAGAGGTTGAACCTAGAATTAGCAAACATGCAAAAACCGAGAAATCATTTGGACTTGATTTTGTTTCTTATATGGTAGACAATGAACCTCCTTTTATCAACCAGTGATAACTTCATCGAAGGGGCCTCAATAGAAAGAAGCCATTAAAAGTGAAATATATTCTATTTTACAAAAACATACATGGTAACTCGTGGATTTACCTCTTGGTTGTAGAACACTAGGCTATAGATGGATCTTCAAGAGGAAGATCATTACACTTTCTATTGTCATTTCCTAAAATTTGGAAGCTCACAAGATGAATGTGAAAATGACAATTCTAAACGGGGATTTAGAAGAAGAAATCTACATGAACCAACCTGAGGGTTTCATGGCTCCTGGATAAAAAAGCAAAGTTGAAGGTTTGTTAAAGTAAGCTCCTAAAGAATGACATCAATTTTTTTACCACATCATGTCAATATGTGGACTTAAAATAAATGGATGTGTGTGTAAAAAACATCGCCAATATATATGTAATCTTGTGTATATACATAGATGGTATACTTATTACTAAAAGTGATAACAAAATGAACAAATCTACCAATGACATGTTGGATTCAAGATTTGATATGAACTTCATTGGTTGATGAATATGGTTCTTGGAACTAAGATCATGTGAACCATTTGCAGTCAAAAACATTATTAAGGAAATATTCTTAGGACGTTTAATGTGAGGGATTCTGGCCTAGCTAGGATGCAACGACATCATTTTAAATCTATATATACTAAAGGTAAAGGTGCTCCCCATTATAAATACTCAAAGAATATTTAGCATCCTACGTGTCTAATGACATGTGTGAGACATGATTTAGAAGTTATGAACCAAGTTAAGTAGATATACTAGTAATTCAAGTGATAACCATTTGAATAGTATTACATGAGTACTATGATACTTACGATATTGTATTATGGAAGATATCCGGTTGCTATCAAATGATAGAGTAATGCAAATTTGGCTTCTTACATAAAGGAATCTAGATCAACTAGAACAGATGTATTTGCGCTAGGTGGGAAGTTATGTCATGGAAATCTTAAAAGTATTTCAAACAAATTTTAATAGCTAAATCTATGTTGGAATCTGAATTTATCATTTGAGAAAAAAAATTATAGGATATGTTGGATTTTACGTTAATTCATAGAGGACATACCAAGATGGTGTAAACCGGTAATGCCCAAGTGCATAAAGTGTGATAGAGCTCGTATCACAATGTAAAACTGTAAGTCGAGATATATCCATCATAGACATTGATTGGTGTAACAACTACTCTCAAATAGAGTTATCACCATTAACTATGTAAAGTCAATGGATAATATCATGGATTCGCTTACGAAAGACTTCAACAGAGAGTTAGTTAGTAAGTTGTCTAAAGGAATGGGACTAAAGCCCGTGAAGAAATGAGTTTATATGAAAGAAAAACTAACCCAGTTGACTAGAGATCCCAATATATGGGCTCAATAGGACAACCTAATCATATAAAGTGGAGGAAGTCATTGTGGGGGAGTTATTTAAAGTTTGTAGCTTCCTAATCCATTCTTATAACTGTGACTTTTTGTGAGATTAAACATATGGATTTAACGATTCTATATGAAATCACAAAGCATGTGTCTTTTACTAATTCGAGATGAAATCACCTATGTGCGATAGAAGTAGGGTAACTTCAAAGGAAATTATAGGGGGGGGCACAAATCCTAAGAGCTCTTACAGAACCATGCTAATGATGAGGACCATAATAAACATGACTTTGAAGACTTCACAATCTTAGGGAGAGTCATGTGTGAGGTGTATTGTGGTCTACATAAACAATAACTCAGTTCAAAGACATCGTGTCTACTGATAGCTAAGAGGCTAAGTGCATTTCACAAGGGATAGTTTAAAGGGTCACACCTACCTATAATTTGCTAGATTCAACTATTGGAATTTCATAAGTGTATTATGACTGATCTCCATTCATGTGAGGATTGTTGGAAACTTTGGTTGGCAAAAGTGACTTTTGACATAATTATCTATAAGTAACAATTTTTAGGTTTGCCTTTTCCCTAAAGAGATCTTCGCTATGAGCCTTTTTAGGATCATAATGAACATGACTCTGAGGACTTCACAATGTTAGGGAGAGTCATGTGTGAAGTGTATTCTGGTCTACATAAACAACAACTCAGTTCAAAGACATCGCGTCTACTGACAGCTAGGAGGCTAAGTGCATTTCACAAGGGATGGTCCAAAGGGTCACACCTACCTATAATTTGCTAGATTCAACTATTGGAATTTCATTAGAACTTTTGTGTATTATGACCAATCTCCAATCATGTGGGGATTATTGGAAACTTTGGTTCACAAAAGTGACTTTTGACCAACTTTAGACATAATTATCTATATGTATGGGTCACATATATAAGTAACGGTATTTAGGTTTGCCTTTTCCTTAAAGAGATCTTCACAATGAGCCTTTTTGTGTGAAAAATGAAGTTGATGCGAATGAGATATTGTGTCTTAAAATTAGGCATTCGGTACCATGGTTCTAGAGGAAAATTACTTTGTTTTCTTTCCCACATCGGTGGGATGGGTAAACTTGAGATGAGTGTATTGTGTATTAATTAAGGCCTTATTCCATAGGTTTTACACACATCAAATCAATAAGTATTCTTGATTTCTAACGTGTGGAATACGCATCTATAACGGTGAAATTCCATGCAGTTTTGTAAGTCCGACAATACAACTTACTATCTCGGCTGTTGTACCCTAGGAAACGCACATCGAATATGTTTTAAGGGAAGCATTTCAAACACGTGCATAGGCTCTTTAGTGCTTTGTTATGGATCTCCGTTGGTGATCTAATAATTTTTTTAACAATTATATGAGTTTATTTAATTATTATGAATAAAAGTTTATTTTCTGCTTCTATCCCATTATGCTTGTATTTATCTTTCTGTTATTTATTTATTGTAATATGGATTTTTAAATAAAAGCGTAATTGTTTCCCTATAATATTAACACAATGATTGTCAAACAATAGCCAAAAACAACACGATATATGTACATCAAACTTCAACATGGAAAGTAATATAACCGTTTGCTATAAACCTTTTTAACAAACATCAGATTACATAGAAAGTTATTTAACTTAGTTATCTTAGGTTACAATCACTTTAAAGGGAACAATAGTAATTTGATTTATAAAACTTTGCTTAGAACTGCTCAAAAGGTTTTTTAATTCAAGATCCTACCATGCCAACATTTGATGTACCGCAACTACTAGACTCAAAGGGAAGTGGTTATCTCACTTCCGCTCTTAAATTAGAAGCTGGTAGATTCACAAAATGGAATAAAAGGTTTCTATGTCACATTGTTGGTATGGAACCTTACCTTATTAAGGTTCTTAAAGATGATCAATATGTATCTAAAACTATCTGTTTATGGTATCTCCGTTGTTGATCTAGTAATTTTTTTTAACAATTGTAATGAGGAGTTTTTTATTTAATTATTTATGTAAATAAAAGTTTGGTTGGTTGTCAGAGAGCGCTTAGTCATAGGATATCCATTTATGTCTGGGGTGCGATTCTTTCGTTCTGTTATTTCGATTATTTAGAGTTGTGATATTAGTTATGTGAGATGTGTTTAAGAAGTGTCAAGAGTTGGGTAAGTGTATATCTCACTCAGGAGTACAACTTATTAGTACTCATTGATGCTAAACAATATCGATAATAAAATACCCATTTGAGTAAGGACACTTGGGTCACTATCAAAACTTCAACATGGAAAGTAATATAACCGTTTGCTATAAACCTTTTTAACAAAAACATCAAGATTATTATAAAGTTGCTATTTAAATCTGTAGTTATCTTAGGGTTCATCTAAGATCACATTCTAATGGGAAAATCAACAAGGTATTTTTGATTTATAGAAAACTTTCTTAAAACTGACAAAGGTGTTTTTGTAGTCGTGAAGAAGCCCTACCATGCCAACATTTGATGTACCACAACTCCTAGACTCAAAGGGAAGTGGTTATCTCACTTCCGCTCTTAAATTAGAAGCTGGTAGATTCACAAAATGGAATAAAAGGTTTCTATGTCACATTGTTGGTATGGAACCTTACCTTATTAAGGTTCTTAAAGATGATCAATATGTATCTAAAACAACTGATGGTCTTGATAAACCTGAATGTCAATGGAACAATGATAAAAGAATGAGATGGGTCAATCAAGATCAATGCCTTAAAGAATCATCATATCATGCTTACTTGTGATTGTGTTTGAGATCTCACTTGCGGTATCTAGTCGGTTGCTCCTACCGCTTTTTGTATGCTATGGGAAAACTTAGATTATGAAGAACTTTGAGGGGCCTTCTATGATAAGTTATTTTAAAGGATTGAAAAAGACTTATAAATGGACTTAAAAAATGTTTGCACTACAATACGATAGTCTAAACCATTGAAGGTGAAATGTCTCCCAAACATTTACTAGATACAAAGTTCTTATGAATGAACCTGTAAATGATGTTGTTAACCTTTCAAATCATGAGAGTAATGTTGGTTTTGTTAACAACCTTCAAGAAATGGTTGAGCTTTAACCAATTTCTAAGGAACTCGAGCCATGTAAGAGACCTTGACCTGGCTACTCTTTTAAAAAAATTCAAATATAAATAAACAATGATGGACAAGATGTAGGCACCTGAGACAAAGAAAGCCTTGACCACAACCACCCCCATGTAAACTACATTTTTCTCTAACTTTTTTAACTAATTCTAAGAGATTGTTCATACAGAATCCATCTAGATTTAGTGCCTTAAAATCTTTTGGCAAAACTAAATATTTTAATTGTGGTAAACTTGGTCACTTTTTCTAAAGATCATTATTCAAAAACTGTTGGAAATTTAGTGCAATTATGGGAATTGGTTCATATTTAGAAATGGATTTGGAGGTATGGAGTGTATACCCATCAAGTCACTGATTCTCCCTGAAAGTTTTTGTGGTTAACTTAATGCCTATTAAATGGTGGTTTCAACATTAAATGAATGAAACCACATTGACCTATTAAATGGGTGGTTTCAACATTAACTTAATGACCATGATTATGGTCATGTAACCACTACGTATTCATGAAGGAGATTATGAGATTAATTGGCTAATTAATGCTCATAACAATTTTGACCATGAGTTACAACTCTTTTAATTAAGAGTTTTCATCGCTATAAATTAGGATGAACACTTGCATGAAAGGGACACCAACACAAAAACATAAACACTTAAAGGCAAAAGGGTTCTATTAATTGTGCCTAATTTAATAACATAATATTTGGTCTTATCCCAAAGAGATATTCGTGATACCTAGGCATTAGGGTCGCATAGTTTCTTTTGGAAAGTGATTACACGATTCCATTTGATAACTGGTTACCATTAAATATCTTTACCCTGTTATGGGAACTACACAACCAACAATCAAAAGAAACTAATTTTCGATAATTAATAGCGGCTGCAATGAAGCACATGGTGGCTAACTTCTCCAAACTACACAAGTTTGAAAGGGTTGATTACAGAAGATGCCAAAAGAAGATGCACTTTTTTCTTTCTACCATGAGTGTGGTGTATGTCCTGAACACACCAATTTCGTATGATGAGGATGATGCAACAGTGAAGCAGATCAGGAGAAAGAACAAATAGGAGAGTGATGACTATGTGTGTGGTGGTATCATTCTCAATTGTATGTCTAATTCCTTGTTTGATATTTACCAAAATGTTGAATCTAGAAAAGAACTATGGGATTCCTTAGAGGCCAAATATATGGTTAAGGATGCATCAAGCAAGAAGTTCCTTGTAAGTAATTTCACAAATTACAAAATGAGTGATTCAAGACCAGTTATGGAACAATACATTGAACTTCTTGGTATACTTCATAGATTTACACAACACAAAATGAGCATGTATGAGGCTATTCAGGTCTCTTGTATCATTGATAAACTCCCTCATTCTTGGAAAGATTTCAAGCATACCTTAAAATATAAGAAGGATGAATTAACTCTTGTTGAGTTGGACAGTCATCTGCGCACTAAGGAGTCCCTCAAGGTGCATGATGTAACACCCTGAAATTTCACAAGTCAATATCTTATCAATTTACGTGCATTAGTTTGACTTTTATAAGTTACGTGTTTAACTTGACCTAAAATCGGGAAGTTGTCCCGCGTATAACTGAGAAGCGTTACCGGATGCGTTCTGGCTGTCTATTTAACGTAGTCTTTGGATGACTATCACTAATTTCTATCTTCTCGAGCGTTGTATTTATAAGTTTTGGCTTTTTTAATTCTGGATGTCGCTTGATCGTGTTGCTACTTTTACAGGTAATTGTGAACATTACTATAAAAATCTATCGCCTTGAGCATGCACTAACTAATCAGAAAAACTTATTAAATAAATATCGTGTAGATATAAATAAATATTTTTTTCTAGTACTAAGATTTGTCCCCCCTCCCCTTTTTTTCCCATGTGGTGTCCCCCCACTCTAACCAATATTCCCCTACCAATTTAGGTCCATGGTCTCCCTAGTACACCTTTAATCCTAGGATTCTTCCATAGAAGGGTCTAGGTTCAAAACCGATTATATGCTTGATCTTTATTTTATTCATTCATTCTACCATTTCATTCTTATCATTTTTCCTCTCTAAAACCATACACAAAATTCTCTCTTGCTCGCCCTTTTCTTCTTGTCTCGGCCGAACACCAAACACCAATCAACTTTGGTGTTTTTGCTTCTTAGTTCAAGATTTGGTACTAGTTTATTGATCAGGGTTCATTCCAAAGCTTATTTAGGTCATTCTTTTGTTGATTCAGGTTATATTTTCTTTACCATCTTTTCACAACGTGTAAGTTTCATCATCTTCTTCGTTTGTACAAATTTTCTATACTATTTGTTCACTTACCGTTATCTTTCTTTATCAAAAACAATATCATCCGTGTTTGTAACTACTTTTTATATCAAAAACCTCTATATAAACAAGGCAGTACAATTTATTTTCAAGTTTGAAACTTTTATTTATTTTCTTGCGTTTTATTGTACTTTTAAATTCGTAGCGATAGGTTAAGCGATAAAAGTGATGTTTGGTGATTGTTGGTTGTTGTTGAATCACTACAGAAGGTGTTTAGGTTAGACTAGGAATATTGGGGAAGTTGTGTTGGATTTTGGTTAGGTTTTCGGTTCGAAAAACTTGCTGTCCTGTTTTGTCTCGTGGGTTTAGGGATGTGTAAAAATATTTTGAAATGCTAAAACCCAAAGCTTTTGTTAGGTTATGTTCTTATGCAAATTTTGATATAAAGAACGCGAAAATCCGCCTTATGACAAAGAAGTTATACCCATTTTAAATTTGACAAAACATAAATATTTTGACTGCTCAAATAGTGTTTTCGGGACATTTTGTCCTAATTTTAAAAGTGAATTTTGGCCCATTTCGGGTCCGAATCGGCTTAAACTTATAAAAGAAAAGTTGTAGATTATGACTTTTCCTTCAAACGGAGGCTACGGTCGAGTTGTGAATGTTTATAACGAGGGAGTTATGCCGCTTTAAAGTCGGATAATTTCTGAAACATTTTAAGTATAAAAAGGGTGTTGATTGGAATTAAATTTAGTGTTTCCGTGCGTTTTTAAGTCCGTTTGAGCTATAAAAACCTTAGCAAATAATAGTGTCTCACTTATATGTTATTAGGACGCGTTAGAAACTTTATTAAGGCATTACTTAAGAGCGATAAGTGGTATATTAGGAGTGGGTGTAATATTAGGCGAAATATATATTTTAGGGAAATAAGTGGAAACTAGACATTTTAAATGACTTAACATTCTTAGGTGAAAATTAACTTAACGGATATCATTAAACATCGTTGATGTTTGAGATTTTTAAACTTACTAAAAATAGTAACTTCAGGTTTAAAGTGTCGAAACGTAAGTATAAAACCAATATTTTTACGAGATCACGTTTTGATTAATAAAACCAAGACACAAACACGATCGGGTGATATTGACTTTCTAAAAACAATTTATTCAATGCATTGTTATCTCTTCTTTGCTCCTAAAGCGCGTCATTATTCATCTAGGTCATTGATAAGATTACGTGTTCGTTACTTCGCTCTTAGACTATTTCATTACTCACTGAATTGCTTAAGGTGAGTTCATAGCAAAAACAGAATGACGAAAACAAGACTTAAAACTGATGATTTAGATATTTAAGTAGGAATACAAAGTTGCTAAACAAACTCACTATCAATAGGTTTTTTGTCTTAGCTGATCATACAATCCCAATAACAGATAAAAATCAGATTAATTAACTATAATGTGACACTAGTTCCAAATGGCAGATGGATTTAAGTATGCTTGACAAAATCGTTTACTAGTCTACTAATGATGTCAAAGAAATCCATTAGGACCTCTGGTTTTTATCTACTAAGAAGATGAATTCGCTTGAAACTAATATGTATTTTATCTACTAAACTCTATTTTTATAATGAATTGTTTTTGTAGAATTAGTTGGTATCACTGATGCAACGGTGTGAGCAAAACAAGATAAATGGTTTCTTTGATGAGTACATGAAGGTTCTGATTATATCCAGAGATGAGCATTCAGCCTTAGATATCATTTTAGGGTGTTCTTGTTGGATTAATGCTAAAAAGTGATGCAAAAAATAGTTACAGTAAAAACCGATTGAAGATTCACAATGTTTTGAAACCACAAAACATTGACTTTCTTTCAGGGTGTTTGGGTAAACTTATTTGAGGTGCTTATTTCATGTATTTTATATTAATACTAGTTCCAAAATAACAGATCAAATACATTTAATACCTAAGGGAATAGTTCAACATCTCATAACACTCGCGGTGAACTAGTCTGCATAGTAAAAGAACTACAAGAACTTCACTTATCCAAACAAACCCTTAACAAAAATGCAAAACACATGAAGTAGACTAAAACTTGAGTTATTCTCACTACTTGAGCTAATTAAAACGTGTACTTGATAGCTACTGCAGAAGAACAAAACCTAAGCAAGATCAGATTCAATTAATGTATACTACCGTATAACATGCAAGCTACATAAAAGACTGCCATAATAATTACGAGTACTAATCAGACGATTCAATCAGAGCGCATAACAACATAGGCAGTTAAAAACATCATAGCAGCAGGTTATATATTAAATACATTAAATTAGACATGTTAAAAAATTTGGGCATCAACATATATAAAAAGGTGCATCACACAAATAGATTAGCTATACTAGAAAACTAATGATCGTCGTCATACCAGTTGATATTCATTTTGGAGACTTTAGAGGGGATACTTGTATTGTTAACATACTTGGGAGGTTGATCTGTCTCATACCGACTAATTCCATTGTCAACTGCGTCAACTGCCTAATACAATGTAAACTCAGAACCAACTGAATTTAGATAGAGAAAGCACCATAAAACTGAGTGTTTTCATCCAAATCTAAAATCCTCTTGCCTAAACTAATTAAGGCATCACAGTGTAACTAAAATATACTCACAAAAATTAGGGCATCACAGTGTAAAATAAGTGCATCTCAGCTATAAAATCTCATTCAAACATTTTATCAAACACTTGGCGTGCAATTTTTGTAAACATGTTTTACAACTCTTTTTTCTCAAATTTGATTCAAATAACTAAACTATACAATCTATCAAATCATAAAACTCTTAAAAACCAATACATCTGTGAACAAACATGATGATTACATAATAAAAAATCATAAAACAAAACCCTAACTCATAAAAAACAACAATTAGTACAAGTAAACTCTAGCAAACACGTATATCAGCTTTATATTTGATCTTATATCAAAACTAACAAAAATAAAATCAAAATATGTTAATAAACTTACTTTGTTCATCGATTTGAGAAACTATAACGATATGAATTCGTGAATCTCTTATACGTGAACCTGAGAAATTATAACGAGATGATTTTATTGATTTGTTTATCGTGATATCGTGAATCTGAGAAATAGAAAACGAAATAGATTTAGGCATTATATATGGTAAGTGTGCATTTATAAAATCGTCCCTTGAAGAATCAAGGAAGTAACAAATAGGTCCTTTAGTTTGGTGAAAAAAGGGAGGGGATGGAGGCTTGACCCAACGGTTGTGGATTGGTTTTCTAGGATTTCTATCGAGATGAAGTCAAATCAATAATAGATAAGGCACGAGCGTGTGTGCGCACACAAACACACACATTATAAGAGTCAAACCTGGTGAAAATCTTCCCTCATCAGAAACTCCACAAAGCGCGGCACGACCCCAGATTGTATAACTTCCTCAATTGGTGGACTTCGTTCTGTATAAAAACAGAGCAAATATGACCAGTTGCATGAACAATGATCCACAAGCATTCATGTAAAACATTAACTATACCTATAGAGAGCAATTTATGAAACTGTGTAGTTGCCTCTAGCTGCAAAGCATTATCAGTTTAATATACTTCAGCAATCATAAAAGAAAGACTCTCTAATTGCAGTATTCAACATCACTTCATCAGTTTTTAAAATTAAAATGTTACGAAACTTTTAATAGAGTTATTGTGACACGACTCCTACACCCTAGCTTCCATAAGTCACGCTGCATGCAGATTAACCTTTGTAATAGCTGAACCACATCAGATTAATCTGGACATTGAGATGGAATTAAAGCTACAAGCACAACCACAGCCCTATCAAGATAAGAGTCTTAGTAGGATGTTTGGAAATGGTAATGACATGTCCTTTTGGCCGCCCATCGGGTGGGTTATTCTGAAATTATAACATAATCTACATGAGACTAACTTGTGCAATAGCTGAACCAATGCGCTTATCAATATTGTATGCATTTTTGTCATTTCCATGAAGGATTAACGCCTCGTATTTACCCTTTAAACAGAGACAAAAATAACAAACATGACACAATAACTTTAAAAAAATAATAAAAAAATAATAAGTACATTGCTGTTAGAGGTAAGAAAAAACTCTAAACAAAACTTGTTACAATTATGTTTCCCGCTTAGAACTATGCTTCCAAGATTACATTTTGGAACGTATATGTCAGAGGTAGCATATAAAGTTACCTTATGTTTGTCTCCATGATCATGCCCGTGCCTTTCCCACGGATGCCTCCATCCTTGTATCAAGAAGAGTATAAGAATCAGATATATAGTATATTATATCAAGCTAGTTATACTATCCTACATCAATTTAATCCGCGTGTAACCAATACATTTTTATTTTATCATTTTTCTACTTGTATGCAAGCAGGAAACTCATCATAATCAGATAAAAAGTAATCACCCTAAATCAACTATTAGAGATATCTGTGAAAATTAAAGAATTCATTTTATTGGGATTTATGAAAAGTATTCCAAAGATCATATCTCAATAGTGAGAATCGTAGTTGCCTATTTCCTTCCCTTTCAAAAAGTAGTTTTACAAACTGATATGACACGCTTACCAAGAAAAGCATAGCATATTATCAACCTGTGTATATGATCCTAAAATAAAGCATCAGGACGTACCAACGTGTTTCCAAACTGGTAAGAGAAGTCGATAACTGCAACATCCCTACGTACTTGGACGAAGATTTATCACTTCGAGTGGGCATTGAACCTAAGAAAACAAATTGAAAGAAAAAAAATTTGAAAAACTAATATTTTCTGAGATTTAACTAAAACACTACACGCACCTGTACTCGTAGTGGAATAACTTCAAAGTATTTGTTTAGATTTTAAAGAAGAGTTCCTTGACATAATCTTTTTGTGATATCTCCAATTGGCTGCATAATGCAAGGTTAACTTATGACTCATGGTACTTAAAACCAAAGAGGGAGAAGGTAGTACCTTCACACCATTTTCCTGCTCTCCAACAGGTGCAAGAGCTAATACATCGCCTTCAGTTAGGACTTCAATTACATAAAAACCAGGGGGTCCTTCTATAGCCTTCGTCATTGTTACATGTATTGCAGGCTTATCAAGATACTCCATAGCTTTTTGAGCAATATAAGGCATGAATTGTGTACATAGATTGTGAGTGCGTGACTGCTACTTAAACAAGTAGCCACAATAACAATGAAGAAATTGACTTTATCAAGTTCTAACATGAAGGTCCTCGTTGTTAGTTACAATTTGCACAACACAAAACCAAATGTCATCACTAACGAAGTCTCCTACTTTGTCAATCAGCTAAAGAATAACATCCACACTGATGATATCATTTCATCACCATAAACACAAAATAAGAGAACCTCCTTGACAAGGTTTCCAGCTCAAAGTATTAGATCCTCTAACGCGATTGCATAAGATTCACCGTACTTGCTTGTTCTCATTACCGGAACGTCTCAAAGCAGACAACACGGTAAGAGTGAATCAGATAGTTACTATCTTTCTGATTGAGTCGTCAATTCATATACTAGACCAAAATTGATATCCAGTTGACACAAGCTTGATTCATTTAGAATCTCGCAAGTCACCTACCAAGAGCTTGTTTGATGTTGTCTCAAGAAGGATTTCCATCACCACTGTGAATACTAAACAGTATCACTCTAATGTTTTGGCAATTATCATAAGGATAATGCGTAGGACTTTTTTATACCGAATGTTGTATACTGATGTATGACATTTTGTATATTGGAATTTGTATCCTAGTGAGATTTTTTATGGATCTCGTTAGCTCTAGACTCTATAAGTGCACATTTGTTATTTGGTAATCAGAGGCTGGAGCGGACTGCCACCTTTTGAATATCAAGGATCTCGGAATGAGAGAGCCGATAGAAACGTGTTGATCTCCATGAGAAATGAAACAAAAATCTTTTAAGAGATTCTGAGTGACTCGAGAGGGTTGTGCATTGCATCACTGGGTCCATGATTGTCAGTCTTCAATATCAGAATTATCTTTGTGATTACCGATAGATTATGTATTGACCCAGTTTTTGCCTAGGGTTGTATGGAGGGCTTCTTTCTTTTCACCCTTTATCCTTACAATTATTTTTCATTCTTCAACCCCTTCAGTGCTTACCGAGACTTCATGACTAGTACCTTGTTGGGTTTGTTCCAGCACTAGCTCCATCTCAGTCGGCACTATTCCCTTATTCTTACTTTACTCCTTTTTTCAATCATACCTAGGACTTCTACTCTATCTAATGGAGTGTTCCTGGGTAGATCCCTCCGGTTCTGGCTGGATCATGGAACGAATATACCTAACCTTAACCGCCTTATGACTCCTTGAGAAACAATAGTTGGTCGGTCTTTGGGGTATTGCCATGAAGATCCAAAAAAACCATTTGATAAAAAATCAATCAACGTGTCTGAGAAATCATTTAAGACACATTGAGTGTTTCTAGAGTTACCAAAAAGCTCCCCTACACATATGCACCATATTATGAAAGAGTTTTGCACATGCGAGGTTTGGGAACGCACTTATAGATTGAAGATCGTATCCGTTATTAATCCATATTGATCACATTTTAATCACTATTCTCCCCCTCAAAAATTACATATGTGTTTATAATTTTTGACAATTAGTGAATTAAAAACAAGTTAATGTTCGAAATTTACATGAGCCTAACTAAGCCTTGGGAGAACAGGAGTGCATGCAGAATGAATCATATTATTATACTCCCCCTCAATTATAGAATAGAGTGAAAACATGGAGTGAGAGTTTGTTAAGCACATAATTTTAAAAGACTTTGAAATTTTCTTTTTGAAAAAATCTTGAAAAAATTGTGCTCAACAGGAAAATATGTGAGATATATCTTATTGACCATCATTTTCCTTAGTACTTCTCTTGAGCATTCAAAACTTTGAATGTTTATATGACTTCGCTCAAGACTGAGAAGATATGAACTTCCTATTGTTTAGGATAAATATACATAAATGAACATATTCCTTTCTTTGGAGACCGAGTTCTAAGCTGACATTTACTTAGAAGTCATAGAGAAAAAGTGAAAGGACATGTTTTAAAAGCATTTAAAACTCTCGCTCGAACTTCATTTATTCACCCATGTTAATATTAATCAACATTTCTAGGTGCACAAATGTTATCAATTGTCAAGAGACATGTCGGCGAAGATTATTTATGTATTTTTAAAATTTTCTGATTTTGTATTTTGCTTTTATAGATTTTATATTTTTATATTTTGTTTTTCTAATAAAATATTTATAAATCAAAATAAAGAGAAAGATTAAAAAATATTTACAAGTCAAAGATTCAATCAACAGTGATACTTGTTGCTAGAGTTAAAGTAGATGAAGTTGAATCTTGTTGTTATTGATGTTTATCGGATGCATCAGCAGTAGTAACAACGGAAGACTTTGAAACAACTTGATTTTCTCCATTTAAATAATTCGTCGAACAAATGACCAAATAGACTTTCCAGCACTATCATTGACGTCATGACTATCATATCTACTGAAGTGACATGAGGAGAGAGTGTTAAACACTGAATTTTGAAAGATTTTGAAAATCCTTTTGAAAAATTCTTGAAAACATTGTGTTCAACGGTTTTGAAAACAAAAAGATTTCTCTTCTTTTTAAGGTAAAGCGCACTGAAGCGTACACTCCTCTTTTCTTTAAGGACCGGGTTATGTACTAAATTATACATAAGCCATCGTTGAAAGCTCATCAAGTGTCACATTCATTGTCTCTATGATCTTCTTTATCCTTCGGTTTATACTAGAAAAGCAATGGAATTAGCAGAGTATCAAACAAATTTTGACCACCTGTCATAGAGAAAGTTGAATTTGGAAACCATTTGCTGATCAGTTCATGAGGGTTAGAAGTACATGCATTATCACCTTTAGAGAAGTCAGATTGACACACAGATTCACTCGTTGCAATTATTTTTCCTTTAAGGTCAAAAAGTCTTCCAGTTGGTGACCACCTAAGGCAAGATCTAGGTGTACTGGTCTTAGGTGAAGCAAGTCTTTCTTTGGATGTTTCTTCTGATTTTTAACATTTGAAACATGTGCCTTCTTATTGAGAGCACGAGAATTCATGTCATTCACATAGTTGGGCACACAGACATCATGATTAGCAGTAATTAAACATTTCTTACACATAGCACAAACAACTTCAGATTTAGCATTCCAAATAACAAGCTTAATGTTATTACATTCAGATGACATATGTTTCTGATTCGAAGAAGACTGTAGTTCTTATGGTTTTCTTCTATTTTCTCTAAATTATTCGAGATCCAACTACTTTTAGATTAAAAGGGACCTTGTCACTCTTAGGATTGTTCCTATGCTGCGGTCTTCTGGTCCTAGTAGTGCTTTTAACGTCTTTAGAAGAGAAGCCATTTGTTTTGGAATTTATGTCATTCTTAGTGATGACATGAGGTTGTGAAATAGTGATCGGTTTTGTCCTAACGCTTGCTTTTACATGTTTGTTAGGCACAAAGTTGTCTACCCTAGAAGCTTTAAAAGGATTAATCCTAAAGATTCCTGGGGAAATCACGTTATCATTTTTCACAACTTTTGATTATGTGGGGGTGGGTACCGAATTTGAAGTGATTGGTTTTGACAAAGCATATGACTCATCGACCTTGGGAATAGCCTTAGATTTTGGAAGAGGAGTTACAGCATACAGTTTTGGTCTAGAAGAAGAAGGTGGTTTTCCCAAGATTGATTGCTTTGCAAACTTAGTATTCGTACTCGGTTCCATGAGTGGTGCCCTTTTTTAGAAACCTTATCAAATAATTGGGCTCTTAGCTTAGCATTTTCATAGATCGTGTCGTGTAATTTATTTTGCAAAGAGTCAATTATTGTTTTAGTTTGAGTTCGTGTCACAAAGATAGAGTCAAACAGGTTCTTGTATGTGGTCTTAAGGTAAGCATTTTCTTTAGCATAATTCAAAACTTGAAACTCTAATCCACGTTCTTATTCTCTAGTTTCTGAGACAAAGGATCAAGGGTATTTGATACATATGGAGTATCCTTACTTTTACCCTTTTGATCTCCCAACTGAGCTTGCAACCGTTCGATCTTTTGTTGCATGTCATTATAAGCTTTATCGTACAAAATTTTGTCATATTTGCATTCTTCACATTTTTTGTACCAATCATTCCAAAGTTTAGCATATTCGTTTTCCTTTTTAATGATACAATTTTCAAATCGTTCTTTTGTACGTTCAACCTTAGTTTGGAGTTTTGATGAATCTACAACAGATGGATTTTGCACAATAGACATAATATCTTGATTGACAACTGCTCTCAAAAGACGCTCAATTTCCAATTCCAATGCCTTGTGCTTAGCAAGAGATTCATCAGCTTCTTTTGCAAGAGATTTAAAGTCTCGAACAAATTTGGCTGCTTCTTTCAAAAATTGTATTTCAAAATTTTGCACTCTAGCGTCAACTGTAACACCCCTAAACTATGATACGCAGCGGAATACAACATTTGGGGTGCTACTTCATAATACATGCACACGAGTCCCAGTAAACGTTCAAAGATACGTTTATAAAACACACTTTCATTTATTAGAAAGATCGGAGTTACATAGGTCCCAATACCAACGTAGAAATTTATTTCTAAAAGTCATAACACAACTTGGTTTCTAAAACATTAATTTAGTTTATGACACTACTTCACCGAGACACAGTCCTTGATATCCGCGTTCCGTCCCATCCAAGCCATCGACAGCAACTAACATGAGATACATGCTTAAAAACGTCAACAAAACGTTGAGTGAATTTACAGAGTTTGCAAATAATAGTTGGAACGCATATTTGGTTCAACAAAACATATAACATTGCTCGTAAGACAAGTTATAAAAATTATGATTTCCAACTAAATGAGCCCGTGCACCATCAATCTCTGTTGTTTATCGTGAGCTTGCTCTAGATAAAAAGGATTTTGATAACCCAAAGCCATTTTCTGTTCAGTGTGGTAAAACGAGTCTGGCTTAGGTGAAAGCATGTGCATCGTTTGAATCGATTGACCCGTTTTAACCAAAATATTATCTAATTCCTTTATCTTATTCTCAAGTTGAATTTGTTTATCAAGAAGCTCGTCTTCGCGTATTTTGAAATCGGACTCAACTTTTCTCTACTTCAAGAAGAGAGAACTATTGATTTTTCCGTTAAAAGCTGTTTACTTAAATTTGAAATTTCCTCATTCAAAGTCGTTATTTGTTTAGCAGAACTTAAGTGAAGAGCATTTATCTTTTTAGTAAGACATTGTTCTTGATAAACAAACTTTTGATAACATCTTTCAAGTTTGTCATATTTTTCTTGGATAATTTCAAAAAAACTTTTCTTGATTTTTTATCTAGCAAGCTCGTGGTCAAATCAACATTTTTTTCTTTCATTTTGTGATTGACCGAGTTGACCTTTTCAACTTCAAGTTGCCACCACCCACATACCTCCATTATAATAATGATTAAAGTAGCACGTGTTTTCTAACAGTTTCCGGATGATATCTCCCTGTTCCCCTCTTTATTCCCCACTAGCCCCGATTTAGAAATCCATTATATATTTTGTCTGTTTATACTTGGTGTGGTTCAGGAATGGGTTCGAGTAGCTCAGTATACTGCTCCTCTTGAGTAAACATATTAAATATCTCATTATCATAGCAGTTGTCATAGTTGTGTACCTCAGCTAATCCGTCTGAATCATAGACGGGAGCTTTGTCAGTCTGAGTACCCGATGTCGATGCTTGCTGCAAATTAGCCATCAAAATGCAGTTTGCATTGACTTCCTCAATTTCATCAAGATCTGCTGCAGCAGCCATCAAATCAAACTCTTCAGCTTGGAGTTGGATTCCTGCTTCTTCCTTTTGAGCAATCAACAACTGAGTCTGAAGATAAGCAGCATCCCTTCTCCTTGGTCTGACTGTACAGTTCCTAGCAAGATGACCTAATCCTCTGCAGTTGTAACACCTTTGATTACCATTATTCCCAGTCGCATTACCCTCAGCCCGTGCTGCTACAACATTACCATTCCCATTTGGATTCTGATTTGTAATTCCTGGAACAACAATTATCCCATTCTGATTTCTAACATTCTGAACACCCTGATTCTGTACTGCATTCTGAACAACCTGATTCCCGACATTCTGTATTGCATTGTACCCGTTTTGATTCCTAACATTCTGCCCAGCATACTGTCTAAACTGATTCCCGCCATTGGCTCCAACCATCCGCATCTGTTTTTTTTTTATTTTTTTTTTTTTTTTTTTTTATTGTCTTGACCCATATTCATACACGGATGAGCAATATTCCTATACCGAGGGTTGAATGAAATTTCTGGTTGTTGTTGGTTGTGTTGAGTAGTTTAGTTTGAATGCTTTTAGCCATTGAACGGTGCCATGTTCATTTCGGTGTTGGGATCTGTAAGGTCTTGGGTTTTGGCATTGGTGTTGCATGTAGTTCTGGTTTGAATGATGGTTGTGGGTTTTTGTGAAAGACAAAACAAGCAATATACAAGCCTTTAATGCACAGTTTTGGTCTTTTTAGGGTTTATTTTGATATAAAATGGATGCGTGTTTTCACACATATCAGTGCCAAAGGATCATGTGTTTTTGCAAGTCGTTTAGCTCTTAGATCATCTACCTCCTTTTGATTGTACTTCAAGAAATCATACAACTGAGTGTAATCTGCTGTATGCTAGTACTTTGTTTGATGAACAATGGTAACATGTCGACTCCATTCTGGTTGTAAGTTGTTTAGGAACTTGAGATTACTGGCAATCTTTTCTGGAAAGTGTTTGTTTCTCTTGAAATCATTCATCAACTTTGAGAAACGATGATAATAAGATTCAATCGATTCCCCATCAGTGGAAGTAAACCTTTCCCATTCATTAAACAACTTAGCCTTCTTCTCTTGAATTCCAATATCGGAACCTTTCATCATTTGTTGAACACGTAACCAGATTTCTTGAGTAGTTTCACAACTATCAATAGCAGCATAGATGTCTTCAGGAAGATCGAGAAGAATAGTCTGAATGGCTTGATTATCGGCTTTGTTGGGAAATAGATTGTAAAACAGTTAAGTCTGGTAGTATAAGTTAAGTCTGGCAGTACTAAGTTAAGTCTGGCAGTACTAAGTTAAGTCTGGCAGTAGGAATCATTCGTCTGACTATGAGGACCATTAATAATGGAGTTGTAGATTAACTTTCCATATTTGATCTAATCTTAGCATACGAAGATAGATGTGATGGACCATGGAACATAGTTCTCTTTGTTAAGCTTAGGAGGGGGTTTTTCAGAAAACCGGTGCATTAAAAATGTCTTGATTGAGTCGACATTGCAAAAAAGGTGATGTAAACATGATAAACAAGGATATCTTTAGTGGGTAAAGTGATTGTTGTTGTGGTGGAAAACTTATTTCACGGGATTTTACAAATCTTGACTAAACCGAGAAAACACGTGAGTGGTTCGCGGGATTTTACTAAGACAAGAAAAAACCGTAAAACAAAAAATTGACTAGTTCGGTTCTTATGCAAATTCGGTCCTTCGCTAGTTCGGTCCTTTGCTAGTTCGGTCCTCTGCTAGTTCGGTCCTTCGCTAGTTCGGTCCTTCGCTAGTTCGGTCCTCTAGTTCGATTGGTTAGTTCGGTTCAACAAAGACACCTAGTTCGGTCCAAACATACATAAGCATAGGAGGGCGGTTTTCAGAACCGGCTGCATAAATGTCTTGTTGAGTCGACATTGCAAAGAGGTGATGTAAAATGATAAACAAGGATCTTTAGTGGGTAAAGTGATTTGTTGTTGTGGTGGAAAACTATTTCACGGGATTTTACAAATCTTTGATTAAAACCGAGAAAAGAATCGTATCTTTCGCGGGATTTTACAAAATCAAGACAAAACCGTAAAACAAAAAATTTGACTAGTTCGGTCCTCTGCTCGTTCGGTCCTTGAAGAGTTTCGCTCGTTCGGTCCTTGAAGAATTCTCCTCGTTCGGTCCTTGAAGGATTCTCCTCGTTCGGTCTTTGAAGGATTCTCCTCGTTCGGTCCTTGAAGAATTCTCCTCGTTCGGTCCTTGAAGAATTCTCCTCGTTCGATCCTTCAAAAAGATTGCTCTCGTTCGATCCTATAGAGAGGAGCTCGTTCGATCCTTCAAAAAGTTTCCTCGTTCGATCCTTCACAAGTTCACTCGTTCGGTGAAACAGTTTTTTCCACCCGATCGGTTGAACAAGGTTTCCTCACGTTCGACTATTGAGTTTTTTCACTCGTTCGGACCAAACGAAAAGAACACGGTCTTGTGTTTACTAGCTACGAGAGTAATAGAAAAACTAGAAAAATTGACTATTATGACGAGATGAAACAAACAAAAATACCCAATGATAAGTTTAAAAAAATTACCACAACCAAATCACAACACCCAACCTTGGCTCTTGATACCACTTGTTAGGATATCATTTCATCACCAAACACAAAAATAAGAAAAATAGATTTTAGAGAGAGAAAGTAAAAAAGAAAAATGGTTACTTGTTCATGAAAAGAAAAATGAGAAGCAACACCCTCTCCACACTTGGAGAGGGCTTTAAATAGTTACAAGAGAGGACTATTCTTGTGGGCTTTGAGTTGGGCCGGATCTTAACACAAATGGGCTTGAGCCCGACAACTAGGCCCAACTAGCTTAACTAAACTCCCGAAAAACTATGTTTTCCTATACAAGGCTCGGGATTGATTAATGACCATCACTTTACTAAATATCACGGCTAACAATGTCTCCTATGGAATTGAATACGTTGCTTGACCTCTTCTGCTCTTTTTCTCCTCTGAAAATTGACTTTTGTGGTTGATTGGTTGTTTTCACTCTGTAAATATATAATATATAATAAAATATAAAATATATATGTAAGTCT
>BQNB010055906.1:0-38905 GCA_026074375.1 Tanacetum coccineum
GGGTTGCGGCGCAGCTTGTTGCTCGTTTGCCCGCCATCTTATTGTAAACGTTGATTTGTTGTAAAACTTATCTAAATAGTCAAATTTGAAGAGTTTTATCTGCTACAAGTGCAGGCAACTTGTTAGCTCTGGTGATTGCGTGTTATCTGATGACGGCTTTACACCTTCAAGAAAACGGAAAAGGTTTTTTCTGGTGACAAGATGTTACTGTTTGAATAAATTAAACTGTTACATCTAATACATATAATTTTTCAGATACGAGATCTTTGATATTGCGTGGAAAGTGCTGTATGTATCAAGATGGGTACCTCCTCAGAAGTCCCCGGTTGACATTAACTGGCAGCAGTTGTACCGGGAAAAACATCTGCAGATGTAAGCAACCTGTTTAAACTAACAATCTTTGAATAGTCTCTGTTTATCTATATGACAACCAGTTGTATCTTCTTGGTTTGGCATATTAACAGCTGTCTTGATGCAACATGGAGAGCAGTTTCAGACACTTCATTTAATGGTTTTCTTGGTGACGTACATCTTCCTGGTAATTTCTACTAGCGGTCTTCTGCTTTCATTCATAGTAATTAATAGTGTAAATTCCTTAAGAGGCTAGGCATGCGTAATGTTTTAACCACAGCCGTGATAATGTTTAATGAAGCAACAAAAGATGAAATTGTGTCTAGATTGGTATATAGGCATGTAAAAGATGAGGAGTTCTATGTACTAGAGTAAATGTTATTGGATTTAGAGGTTTCATATTAATCTCGCTGCTTAGTCTTACTTGATATACTTAAATTAATTTAAACCTGTGTGGCTTAGAAAGGCATTTTATAGTTTTGACCTTTTTTTTCCCGTTTGATAAGTAAAATAAAGACGATTTTACATAATCAATGTTGGTTTTTACATTTTCTGGGAGGAATCTACTTTCGTCTTTTTTTCCGAATATGTTTCCCGCCACATACTATTTTTGTTTCTGCAGATTCCGTGTTAAAGTATATTAGTTACGAGGGGCACACAAGCAGATCAAAAAGCTATGCAAAGCTAATATATCATTTTGAAAGATTTGGTCAATATGCCAGGTAAAATTTGCGAAAGATCATCAGTTTCTGGACGTATACACCTATCACGTACATGTGCAGGTTTCACATAGATGGTTTTAAACTTAGATCTTGGTTTGTTCAAACGCAGATGTTTGAGTCTCCAAACTGTTCATTATGTTGCAGAACTTGATGTAAGTTAAGAAAAGAACAAGTATGGTCTTTTGCTTTCGTGTTAAAAAATAAGACCTTGTTTTGCTATACATACACATTCTACCACCCATTATACATATATAGTTCCCACTTGATGATAATATTAATATATTTTCCAATTATAGGCTGAAATATATTTTCCTGGCATTAAATTTCATCCCAATATAAAGATGAATAAAGGATAATTGCAAAAGATCTAGTGTATTACGGAGTATTACTTACTGATGTTTTCCGTTTGTGTAACAGCTTTTGTTAAGGAAATGTCAGTTGGAATATTTGAAAGTTCAATGGCTCACATTGGAGAATCAGGTAATTGGTATAATTTTTGCATGCTTGCGCTGCTACTTTTTATGGAAAACTATATATATCAC
Organism: Tanacetum coccineum; assembly: GCA_026074375.1. Classification (NCBI taxonomy): domain Eukaryota; kingdom Viridiplantae; phylum Streptophyta; class Magnoliopsida; order Asterales; family Asteraceae; genus Tanacetum; species Tanacetum coccineum. The sequence goes on from BQNB010055906.1 coordinate 1,616, forward strand.
CAATGAAGAAAGAAAATTCAGTGCTTAAATCACGTGCATGTGAACAGATAAGAAAGTACATGCCACAGCTATATACGGTTAGATGATACATTTTTCATGCTACTGATTTAAGACAGATCATATAAGCAAAGTTGATCAGAGAAAGCGATCATGTGAAGGAGATTGTATTTTCTTTAATATTTTCATATTCTTTAGTTTATATTTTTATGTTTTTTAGGTTGATGGACTCTGCAAACTTCTCGAGCAAAAGAAAGAAACTCTAGCATCACTTGAATTTGTCGGTTGCAAGCTTCCTGCACACCTTGTGACTGCCATGTGTGAATCGTTGCATGTGAAGGGTTTCGAAACGAATGTGCTTAAGAAGTTCTCAATTACGAGCTCGAGTTTTCTTGACAGCTCATTTTGTCCTTTACCTCTTCTTGGTTTGGAATCATTATTAACAGCAGCACGGTGTGTGTTATTATTGTTTGTATTCCATCATTAGCCAACTTATAGTTTTCTCAATTGTTGGTGATGTTTCACGTTCATTTATTGTATTTTGGTAGCAGCGGTTTAACTACATTGATACTCTCGAGCAATCACATTTCGTGGAAAACTGCAAAAATATTGTTTGATACCCTGCTGAATGGTGAATCTTGTTTACAAGTACTGGATCTCTCAAATAACAAAGTGAGTGCTTTAATCCGACAATGTGATTTTGTTTTTATTATATATGAATTGTGTATTAAACTATCAGCATTTCAGATTACTGGTTGGCTTTCCCATTATAAAGCGGGGTCTATAAACTGTATAACTTCAGATCAACAAAACAATAAGTCCCTGAAATCATTACGTGTGCTCAAATTGAGGTATTAGCTTTACCTTCTCTTATAAAGTTACGAACAACTTCTATACATAACAATAGCACTTCTTCTTTGCAGAGGCAATCATTTGCGAAACCATGATGCAGACTGCCTTAGATACGCTATGTTTTCTATGCCAAACATAGAGGTCTTGGAACTAAGTGACAATCCCCTAAAAGATTACGGGATCAGGTCAGAAGCTTCTTCATTCTTAATCGATAAACTAAAGACTCGTAGATACCATGTAATGTTTAGTCTAATCAGTCATGGCAAACTCACCGTGAAGCACTGTAATGATACGCTGTAATAATGCTGTAGAAGAGGCCGTAAGAACAATGTCATCCACATATAATAGAAGATAAGCAATGTCGGAACCGCGATGAAATACAAATAGGGACGCGTCAGTTTTGCTGTGCTGAAAACCGACACGTGTAATGAAGCTAGTGAACCGCTGAAACCATGCTCTGGGGGCTTGCTTAAGCCCATACAACGAACGCTGGAGATGACAAACATAATCAGGGTGAGTAGTATCCACAAAACCAGGTGGCTGATGCATATAGACTGTCTCAGATAACTGGCCATGAAGAAAAGCATTCTTCACATCGAGCTGATGAATGGGCCAATCACGGGATACAGCAAGACTTAAGACAGTACGAATCGTAGCCGGTTTGACAACCGGACTAAAAGTCTCATCACAATCAATACCCTGCTGTTGACTACGACCATTCGCAACCAACCGAGCTTTATACCTACTTAAAGAACCGTCCGCATTATACTTATGCCTGAAAAGCCACATAGAACGAACAACATTTACATTAGTTGGACGAGGCACAAGGACCCACGTTATCATATAATTTTAGGAGCTTGATTCCGTATTTAACTGAGAAATCTAAACGTGAAACACCCCTTACTGAGTTATACTTGGAGAAGTGTGAGATATCTTGTTACGGGGCGAGTGAACTGCTAAATGCTCTGGTTGCATGTAAAGCTCCCCTGAAATCTCTATCCATTGGACATAATTACCTTTACAGGTTGGTTTCTCGAGAAACATAAACTTTATTTTAATGTTTCTATGTTAAGATCAAAGGTATGAAGAGGGGCGGGCCTTTCAGGCTGGTAAAAATGGGTTTAGAACGGGTCAAAACGTATCGGGTCTTATTGGGTTGGTCTGCAACCCGTTTACTGTACAATATCATTATAATCGATTAATATCTAATATAATGGGTTAATGTCATAAAGGAGCATCATTTCTTATATGTTTACCACATTGGTCATTGTACCGTACCACACTAGTCATTAAATTTTTTGAAAATGTCCCTTTTTATGTTATATTTGAAGAATTGTAGAATGACCTTTGTGTAACATTTGAGAAACTATGTTGTACTTTTATGACAACAAATATGACCAAAGTGAAACATTTTCCATTCTGAAATGACAACTTTGGTGTAATACATAGTACAATGAAAAACGTGGAACATATGTATCAGCCGAATCTGATTAATAAAAATGACAATGAAACATTTTCCTTGTTTAAATGATTACGATAAGCTGTACAATGAAAAACGTGGAAGATATTTATTAGCCCCAATAGAATTAATAAAAACAAATAATTCAACATAATCACAATAATAATATAAAGCACTTTAGGAGTATTGAATGATTTTGACTCGTCTGGCCTTTTCTTTTCTAAATGTATGTATAAAACGTAACCCAAATTGGTTCATTTGTTAACAATGAGTTAAATTGTTTCTGTCTCTGACATGCTTTTTCCTCAGTAAAATTGGGAAATCTCTTGGACGATTCTTGAGTTCAGGGAACCGGATCCAAGCTCTTGATGTTAGTAGGATTGGACTGAATCCAACTGGCTTTTCATATTCACATGATGCAATTTTCGGAATACCGACTCTTGTGCGAATCAATCTAAGGTTTACTCTTGATAAAGCTCTTTTTTTGTCTTTCAATCATGTTATTTTAATGTGGAAAAGTACTCATATTTAATTAATCTTTCATAGTTATAACAACGGCGGAGAGGAAATTGCACGTTTTCTATCCAAGTTAATTTCACTATCTCCAAAACTCGTTTCAGTTGATGCAAGTGGTAATTGGATACCTGTGCAATCATTCCCTGCTATATGTTCCTGCTTGGAAACCGGAAAGGGTGATTATTTATATTTTTATATATTTATTATTTATACAAACTTGAAATACTATGTAGTCAAATTGACCTCTGCTATTGTAGGAAAACTCGAGCAATTTAACTTGAGGTGCAATCCCGTATGCCGTAAACCAGACATCAGTTCTCTATTGTCTGAATTTCAGATCAATGAAAAACCGGATATCTTACTCTCAACACCACCACCTAATGCACAACCACCTAGGATAACCATGATTGATAATGATATATTAGACTATATATGACAATGATATATTAGCAGATGTGATTGACAGTAGTCTATTTGCTGCCTATGTCCATGATGATCGTATATAGTGATGATATATTGGCCGATATGTATCTACAAGACCAACAGAAGGAACAAGCTAGCACATGAAAAACTTCAGGAGCGTAGATAACAGAGTAATGTGACTTATGAATTGTATGCTTGTAGATTTTTAGCTTATATGTTATATTTCATCTTCCCATCCCTTATCATATTATGATATCGTGGGTATAAATTCTAAATTCTTTTATATACAAGTCTTTGATATGAATCTTAATAATTCAAATTTTAAGTCGCTTAAACCATTGGGGCAGATATGAAACAGGTAGAAGTTAAAGATACAAAAGTCGGATAGCTATTTTTAAATTGAAGGGTACAGGAACAAATAGAAGAAAATCCAAGTAACTCAGAGCAAATTTTACATAAATCAGTTTAGAAAATTCCTTATTCAGTTCATTCCGTTATTTTTTTCAACAAAAACACATACTGATTTAGTAGGGTTCTTTAATGTGAAATAGATAACCGAAACCAAAAGAAATGGCAAATTTCGAACGTGCTTCAAGTGTCGTTTCAAGTGCAGATGAGACAAATTCGAATTCGGCTATGAATGAACCAGCAACCCTTACTAATTGTATCTCTTCAATATGAGTGTTCTTTAAATTTATTATATAACTTGTGTATGATAGTATAAAGTATAGTATTAAAGGTTAAATACAGTTATTGTATTGCAAAATATCGTTGTAAACTCAAAGAAATGCATTGAAAGTTGAAACATCGTTTGTGATAGTATAAACAAGCAGAAATTAACCGCGCGTTGCTGCGGGCGTTAATTTTTCGCGCGTTGTTGCGAGGCTTTTTTTTTGTTTGGGTTTATTTTTTCGGTCTCATTTTTAATAGTTTTTTTTCTCATATTAAATGATAATCGCGCGTTACTGCGGCGCATTTTTTTTTTCTTATTGTATTTTGTGCGGATTTATTTTTTCGGTCTCATAACATTTTTTTTTTGACCCAGGCCGATAGAAAGTTGTAAACAGTTAAAAATAAAAGCACGTCTCGTTAATTTTTTTTCCTTCTTATTTTTAGCGAAAGAAGTGGGGGTGGGAGGGATTATAAACTTTTTTTTTTGGGCCGATGAAAAGTAACCATGCGGAAAAAGAGGAAAAAAAGTTAGGCTAGATGTTGGACTAAACTTTAAAAAAAATACTTGGGCCGGGCCAAATTTGAGCCCAAGTGGCCCAAGTCAAACATTTGGCACTGTTGATGAACAGTGGTCAAATGTTTGTGTCTTAGTATATACTCCCTCCGTCCCATATTAAATGTCCATTTTTGACTTTTTAAATTTTTTTTTCATAAACTTTGACCGTAAATATTTTTCTTTATGTTATATAATGCTTACTGAAAATTATACCAATGAAAAATACATTCGAAACTCTATCCATTCATATATTTTGCATTGAGTATCATATAACATAAGAAGAAATAATTAAGGTCAAAGTTGAAGAAAAAAGACTTTAAAAAGTCAAAAATGGACACTTAATATGGGACGGATGGAGTAGTTAAATATAAAGTATAGTATTGAAGGTTAAATACAGTTATTGTATTGCAAAATATCGTTGTAAACTCAAAGAAATGCATTGAAAGTTGAAACATCGTTTGTGATAGTATAAATATAGGATTCACTGCGAATGTTCCTTATTTCATTATATTAATTGTAGGTTAATATAAGTTGCCTTTAACTCTTGAATTATGTCGTGAATGCGGCTCAGTTTAGCGTTTATAGTTCGAGTTATATGCAACTCTTGATTTGGGATAACTAGTTTATTACATGATAATAGGGGATTGACGGCTAATTAAATATAGATATTGTATTGCAAAGTATCGTTGAAATGTAGATCAACGGAATTTTTAGAGAATATAGTTAGGTTTTATACTAAGTGATGTGCATACCACAAAATCAAACATGTAACGCATAAAGTATTATATCACATATGCATGTTTGTGATGTGCACATTACTTATTTTCGTGTCACTTATTTATGTGAAGGATTATAATATAGCTAATACTATGTTAGTAGGTCAGCGATAACGAAGCCAAGCCAGGATTTATCACTTGGGTGGGCCAAAAAAATATCGAATAAACCAATTACACATTGATATCGCGATAATTATTTAAAGTTTCTAGACACTTATTTCATGATATTTGTAACAATTACATGTTTGCTACTAATAAATATCAAGCTATGACAACTTTAGTATTTTACTTTCGATATTGTTATGATCAGATAGTGATAATCATAGGCAAAAGTAGCAAATAACCAGCAGCAAATAGCAACAATTAAATCAGAATATGGCACAAGACCAGAACATTAGAAGTGGGAGAAAAAAAAAGAAGAGTTGTTATTTTTTCTATTATCAAAAGTATATTACAAAGTGAAGTATCAGTTCTTTTGTAAAGATAGAGAACCGACATACAGGTTTCCTACTTCTTAAGTAACTACCAAAATGACCAAAATGCCCTTACTACTAAAACTACCAAAATACCCTTAGGACTACAAGTCAAACATCTAACAATCTACACCTTGACTTTAGTTCCTAAGTGACACCATACTTCCAATTATCTATATTGAGCAAATCCAAACAGTGGCGAAACTTGCTCAAAGGAACCGGTTTAGTAAACACATCCGCAGGATTATCTTGAGTCCCGATCTTCTTTACTTTGATTCTTTTTTCAGTACGAATAAAGTGATAACGAACATCTATGTGTTTAGTCCGGACATGGTATACTTGGTCTGTAGCCAAAAAAATAGCACTCATGCTATCGCAAAACACAGTCACTTGATCTTGAGAGAAACCAAGATCTTCAATCAAACCTTTCAACCAAATTTCTTCCTTCGCTGCTTCTCTTAAAGCCATGTACTCGACTTTGGTAGTAGATAAAGCAACCGACGGTTGTAATGTAGCTTTCCAACTTACAACCGAATTCCCAATAGTGAAAACATAATCGGTCAAGGATCTTCTGGCATCAAGATCCACAACATAATTTGAATCTGAGTATTCGGCAACCAAATATTCACGATCACCACCGTAAATGAGGCCAAATCAAATGTCCCTTCAAATAAAGAAAAATGCTTTTCACCGCATTCCAATGCTCTTTTCCAGGATGAGCCATACATCATGACACAACACTCATCGCGTGAGCTATATCCGGCCTCATACAAACCATAACTTACATCAAACTTCCAACAGCACCAGCATAGGGTATTCGGGACATATACTCTAGCTCTGCTTCAATTTGAGGTGCACAAGTAGTGGATAAACAAAAATTTTCTGAGGAAGGAGTATTTACCGATTTTGCTGAACTCATGCCAAAACGAGAAATAATCTTTTCGATGTAACTTTTCTGTGACATGAAAAGCTTACCATGTTTTATATCTCGAATTATTTCCATACCCAAAAACTTTCGAGCTGCTCCCAAATCTTTTAAATCAGATTCTATGCTGAGAAGAATCTTTAACTTCTTAACCTCCTCCATATCTTTAGCCACTACAAGCATAACATCAACGTACAAGAGTAAGTAGATAAGTGATCCTGACGGTGCCTTTTTATGATAGACACAACGATCATAAGCACTTCCACTAAAACCAGGCTTTACCATAAAGCTATCAAATCTCTTGTACCACTATCTCGGTGACTGTTTCAAACCATAGAGAGATTTTCGAAGCTTACAAAAGTAGTATTCTTTACCTTGAACAACAAAGCCTTCAGGTTGGCTCATATAAATTTCTTCCTCAATGTCACCATGAAGAAATGCAGTTTTTACATCTAATTGCTCCAACTCCAAGTCGTGATGTGCTACTAAGGATAATAACACACGAATAGATGTATGACGTACCACCGGGGAGAAAATCTCATTCCTTTTGGCTATATCCCTTCGCGGCCAAACTGATGGGTTTTCTATACCCTAACTAGATTAACATAAAGCGAAAACAACAATTAATCTAGGGCAAGAAGAAAACAAAACCCTAAAGGATCTTAACCTAATAAATAAAAGCAAGTTAAAATAAATAAATAAATAAATAGATAAGAAAATAAATACTAACCTTTGAGAAAATCGGATTTCTCACACACAGACCACCTTGGTCGAACTTGGAGGCAAGTACTCAAACGAGAGTACATCTAATAGCTCACACCCACGAACCAAAAAGAAAAGGGATTCGAACTCCTAAGGTCTCGTTACACGAGTTGACTCTTTTAAGGAGTAGGAATGAGAAAGAGAAAATGAGCAAATAAAGCCTTGGCATGCCCCTCTTTTTATATAGAGAGGAAGTGACTTGGAATAGCTCTTTGGAGGGATGTGGGATTCTCCTAAAAAAATGTCCCATGGGTCCTTGATGGGTCTTCCCGACCCGTTCAACTTAATACACTTTGTGTTAGTTCATATTCAGCCCATGCTTCTTTATAATTAGCTTCTAATTAATTTACCAACTATTAATAAATTAATTATACATATAATATTAATTCTAATTAATATTATCTCTCCTTTATTATTTATCTTAACGGTTCAGTGAGGGCAACCCAAAAAGGACTCTACTTTTGACGACAGTTTACCAATTACTTATAAACTTGGACACTAAATCCAACAGTCTCCTACTTGGACAAGTCATCAACTATAATTGGTCTAAGTCTATCCTAATTAACTAAGCAGAGAATGCCATCCAATGCAACTGCCGAATTTTGAATCATATCTTAGAGACAGCCCTTAGATAAGTGATCAACTATTCCTTTGTTCTACTGATATCGTATGAACATGAGACATGAATTTTAATCAATCTCTAGGTACAACATTATGTTTCCTGATTTCTAATTATTTGACTATATGAGACTACTGAATTGAACACATCAATTAAGTCCTGGCCAGGTCTAGCACATTTAAGTCAACATCTAATCATCGAGGAGCCCATGGATATCGCTTTCTTGTTTAAGCAAAAGGAACAAATAAACTTTGTATACATAGAACTAGTCAACTCATCATGTCATGCCTAGCATCTCCTTTATAACTGGCATTTACGGGCAACGTTTGAATAAACTAAAGTATAACAGACTTGAAAAACTAGAAACTCGATGTATCTCTATTTTAAGAATAGAAAATATTATCATCTTATAATTGCTCGTGATATTAATCCATGAAGTAATCTCTCTAAGTACGGGTTTCTCCTATACTTAATTCCCATTAAGTATGCATGAGTGTTGCAGCATTCTCTATGCTATGTCTAATCTCATAATTGAAACCTAAGTCATTGGGCTCTATGCCTAACAGAGGTATGAAAGTAGTGGAAACAAAGCTATAGTCGACACCAGAGTCAAATAAGGTAGTGGCATAATGATCGTTTAGATTAAACGTACCTGTCACGATGTTCGGGTCCTGGCGAGCCTCCTTTGCTCCCAACATAAATGCCCTACCTCTTGCTTCGTCCCCTTGGTTTCCACGACACTGACCCCCATTAACTAGGGGTGTTCACGGGGCGGTTCGGTTCGGTTAGTTGGAAGATTTAAACTATCCGTCGCGAGGCAGGTAATTAATTTTACTATCCGTCGCCGAACCGTACTAGGCGGGTAACCGGACATGCGGGTACCCAAAGTGAGCGGTTACTCGCTGTTCGGGTCACGGTTAACCGTTTTTGACGTTTAATAGAGTTTAACAGTATAAAAAAATACATAGTCTAGAACAAAAAATGTATTTCTAGTAAAATTAAATGACGTTGAATTTAAAAATCATATAAAACTTAAGTATTTCGTTACAATAATTGCATTCAAATATTCATATATAACGTATTAACAAAAAATATTACTCGACGTTATAGATTACGATCACATTAATCAATTTTCACACATAGATTTTTACAAATGTTTACTTTACGAGCAAAAAAGTCGTTATACAATAAAAGTATTGCAATAATCGGTTAATACTTGTATATTAATTTGAATATTAGATAGAAACTAATCATGTATAATATGCACGGTTCAGGTTTCGTTTACCGCGTATATCTAAAAGTAAAACCGAAACCGAACCATGATAAGCGGGTTTTTTCGGTTTTGGTTTTTTTTCGGTTTCGGTTGATGTTCGGGTCCTGGCGAGCCTCCTCTGCTCCCAACATAAATGCCCTACCTCTTGCTTGGTCCCCTTGGTTTCCACGACACTGGCCCCCATTAACAGCCACGACTTGGTTCTGAGGGTTTCCCCCTGGCCTTTGAGCCTGATTCAACCTAGGACATGCTGCCTTGATATGATCGGTACTACCACACTCGTAACAGGTCCTAGCAACTGGGTTCCTAGCATTGATGGGGTTCACATTCCTAGGCACCACTCTACAATCCTTAGCAAAATGTCTGGGGCAGTTATAGTTGAAACAAGTGCGACAAGGTGTCTCAGGTGAATGGTGATAGTTGCAGGTGGTACACTTGGGTGTCGTACCCGTGTACCCTTCCCTAACAGGGTTTGCGGTTGTAGCCAAAGCATTTTTAGTCCTAGTCCTTTTGTTGTCATCTCTCACATTCCTATCTTTGCTAGGTTCTCCCCTATTTCCTCTCTTCTCAGGGTTCTTTTTGATGGATCCATTCCTAAGGGCTTCATCAGTCAATGTGCCAGCTATCTGCACAGCCTTTTGGATGGTCTTTGGCTCCGTTGCTGCCACCATTCCTCGAATTTGTGGAGCAAGGCCATACACATACCTTTCAATCCTCTTACCTTTCGGGGTTACTAAGTGAGGAACTAACCTAGCCAACTCATGAAACCTATCAGTATACGCAGCATGGCCAGCCCCGACCATGACGTGGTTCCACAACTCAGTTTCCAACTTTTGCATTTCATTACTCAGGCAAAATTCCTCTCTAGTCAAAGTCTTAAAGTCTTCCTAAGACATACCTACAGCGGCTTCTCGACGTCGTGTGTGGATTTGAGAGTTCCACCACGTGAGAGCCTTACCAACAAATGAACCAGCAGTGTACTTCACCTTCTGACTATCCCTACACCCACTCATATCCTGAACTGACTTCATCTTCTCAATCCAACGGGTATACACTATAACACCTCCCTTACCATCATACTCCTTAGGGTTACAAGCTAAGAACTCCTTATAGGTACAACCCCTACTAACATCATCCTGGATGTTGTCATTGACGGCATCGCCGTTTTGATTCCTATCATTTCCTTGACCTCTACCTTGGTCACCTACTTGGTCTACAATAATGGGAAGTAAATTCTGCAACTGCTGTGCAATGATGGTGGAGAAGTCTAGGACTCCGTCAACACCATCATTCACCTCTCTACCCCGACCACCTACTTGGCCACCTTGACCATCAATTCTACCATCACCCTGATCACCAAAACGACCTCTAGTCCTACCACCACCTCTACCAGCTCGTCCACCCGTTCCCCCTCCTCGTGATGCGGCAGCAGGCCGGCCAGCACTTCGGGTCGTCATCGTTGGCGGCATTATCTACACGAGGGAGAACATGGGCAACGTTGGGTAGGCGGGACGGTTAATACGTATAGGATAACTTAATATACTATACCCCGCATCATACGGTCTTAAGGTGTCAACACCGATTTGTGTGAACGATAATACTAAATACGTGTGAGTCGTGATACGTTTATAATTACGTTGGCCACCGTATTTATACCCGTATCCTTTCCCAGTTGTACTTAGTATTAGGCTCACCTATTTCAATGAATGACTTAACTAATGCTATAACCTATATCCACATAAGCACGCATAAGCGGAACACCGCGCACATAGATCCTATAATGCAACTATATGAAGGTTCCTAGGTTATAGTCTAGGACAAACCACCTAGCTCTCTATAACCTTGGCTCTGATTACCATTTTTGTCACACCTCGTCATAGGCGGAAACACGGGAATGCAACATGATGATCAATCATAACACAAGATACATAATAGAGAAAACTAAAATGCATAAATGATAAGTGTCATGATGACCATCAACCTCAATACAACCTTGAGTGATGTCCCAAATCAAGAACATAGCACATAGTCGCCAATTATTACAATCATAAGCCCACACAGGGGTCCATAAAATCCTAAACCTCAATCCTCAAGAAAACTAATCCATACATACTTCAAAAGCAAAACTCCTCAAACATGATCCATACTGGATACACTTAAAGTTTGCTATCACACATCTCAACCTTAACGATCATTTTCTTCACCTGAAAATGATACTCGAAAACATCAACAATAATGTTGGTGAGCTCGTAGGTTTGATTCAAAACTCAGTCGTTGTGCCAATATCTCAAACAGTTAGACAATTGTGCTATATGACAGTGAATATATGCAAAACAATCACAAACCCATGACTTAGCATCCCCGCTAATCATGTACCAAGACCTAGCATCCCCGTTAGTCTTATCACCAGCGTGTACCAACGCTCTTAGGGTCGCAACCCCGAATGACATACCACACCTAAAGCCTACCAGCTGGAGCTATATTTAGGGTGAAGAACCACACAGAACATCGTACCAACACATATCATTCACATAGCATTCATAAGCACATTAATTGTCCCAAAACCAAAACCACATTTCGCACAGTTCAGAAAACATTTCAAAACACATTTGAGTATCATTTTCCTCCAACGGAAAAGATTTAAAAAGTGGGGCTACGAGAACTCGCCTTAAGCAAAGGTCTTAATCAGCCAACTCAATATCACACAAGCAAATGCAATGACGTCCGAACACGACCTAGTCTAGATTAATGTTCCATTTTAATCATTCATTTCCAAAACAGTTTTCAGGTTTGATGCATAGAGGTTAGATGCATTGTATGGTTATCTTTAACGTTTTAGGGGTGTGATGGTTGACGACTTAACTTCAAATGATACCATAACCCAACTCATATCTCGGTATAATATACTTATACTATTTAAGTAAAATAGTTAAGTAATATAAGATAATAAATACTTGTAAATATACTTCGATAAATCCATTCGGTACACTTAGTTACCACAAATATACCATTTATATTATACGAAATGAAACGTTTGTTTACGCTAAACATTTTAGAAAAGTTTTGAAAAAATTATATTTTTCGTCTTTTAGTCGACGTATTAAAATAATAGAATAATAATATTTTATTACTAAATAAAATAAATAAAAACCACGTTTTAAGTAAAAATTCTAAGTATATACTTTTTTCGAAATTTCGGCATGACCCGTACATTTATATGACGTTTCCCAAGGTTTTTAAAACTTATTTTCAAACAATTTCCAACATTTCGACACTTTCCGACCAAATTCCAAAAATCACATTTCACGACGTTTACCAAAATACATTCTCAAAACGACTTTCAATATAACTTTACAAGTATGTTTCACTTCTCAAAAGTTCGTCAAAACTCTCAAAATGACTAGTTAACTCTTATTGGGCTTTAAGGCCCAGTAAAGATCCATTATGGTTTAACATATCCAAAATGCACTTTTAGCCAAATATCAAAATCCGATAATAGGTATAAGTTTAAAATAATAGCTTAACCAAAATAATCTGAACCTTAATAAGCACTCAATAAGCCACGGCTTATTGAGGCTTATTGGGCCGTGAGCCCAATAGCTCCAAAACCACATTAATAAGCTTAAATATAAGCTAATAAGCTACGTAAGGTATTCGGCTATCACCGTAAGCTACCAAAATAATCCACAAAAATACGACATACTAGAGTAATCACCAAAAACACTTTCCTCAAAAGTCTTATAATTTTCGTGAGCTTATAAGCCCAAAATAAGCCCATTCACAAACCAAATAAGCTACATAGCAAGTAAATGTTTTTCAACCATCACGACCAAAATATTACAACTAACAAAACCTCACTTTCCTTTCTTTTTATTTTCGAACCAAACGTACCCTTTTCTTGCTTATTTCATTTTCGAGTTTTGATTTTTACGACAATCAACTTGTACAACTAACATTTATGCATCATTTACCATATAAGAGTATAAGTTAAATTTGAATTTGAAAGACTTACAAAAAAGGTCTTCAAAATAAATTTCAACGTGAACATTACAACTCAAACGTTGTTTTAATGAATACCCGAAAAATAGAATCACCCTGGAAATACTCTAAACCACCACGTTCTTTATCAAAGTTTGAAAGAAAATTTTGTGTGTGTGTGCTTTTGGTCGGACGCAACCAAGAGAGAAAGAGAAGAGATATTTTTTTTTGATTTGCCAACTATGTGATTTCAAATGTGAAAAGAAATATTTGTATGCACTCACCATGGACACAAATGCTAAAATCATGCCTCCTTGTCTCCCATTGTACTAGAACCCGCGGCATATGGATCCTAGGGGGTCTTGGGTCTTTCTTTTCGTGTCGGGATCACTTAAAACTCATAAAACTTGATCGTAAAATATTTTTCGAAGTTACTTAGCATTTTTATTCATCTTAAAAATACTTTTCCTATAACTTAGAGTATTTACTTGACATATTCCCACGCTTTATTCCCCCAAAACTCATTTGGACATTTACGGACGTGTCGGGACTCGTTTTTCAGCATTTCTAAAAAATTCACGGGTTAACCACCCGGAATATACATAACATAATAATACCCTCTAAAAGGATTATTATACACCATATAACCATAAATCACCATCAATCATGTTATTTCACATAAATCCACCACCGTCAACACGGTACAAGTTCTAACGAAACTGACAAACGTCAAATAGTCAAAGGACTAAATTAGAACATTCAAAACATAGAAAAGGGCAAGGGTTACATCGAAATTTCGTCCTTAAAACCCAGGAAATGATGAAGTTTTGAGAGAGAATTGTTAATAGAAGTGTGTGTGAAATGAGGCAAAATTCACCTCTATTTATAGGCTGGTCGGGGGGTGAAGTGTGGCGCACTTTATAAAAAGTGTTGCGTACTTCTCTTCTTTGTCGGTTAAAATCATTAATGCGGGGTTGAAGTGCGGCGTACTTATATAAAAGTGCGCCATACTTCAAGTATTTACTACTTTCATTAACTCCAGGTTGAAGTGCGGTGTACTTGGGGAAAAGTACGGCATACTTGGTCTTTATTTTGGTCTTTATTCTTTATTATCTTCTAGCTAGACTTCCGTAAGGTGTAAACACTTGTATCTTCGATGCTTTTGAGCTTGGACTATCTTCAAGTGAACCTGCACATATTTCATGCTATTAAGTATCAAAAGTTCACGAGAAATGATATAAATATATACAATAACGCCGCCGAAAATATCAAGCTCCCATAACTCAAGTGCAATAAACATTTCACCTCAATTTTGAAGTACAAAAAACATATCTATGTATATAGTAGACGAGCTTTTAGTAGCTTGAACCGAGCTCGATATGTTCTATTGAATCGGGCTCAAGCGCTTCAATAACTTACACGAGGTTTTAACCACTCAAGGGTGGCCTAGTGGCAAAGGGAGTTTGACTATCACTCTAAAATGTGTGAGGTTTCAAGTTCAATTCCTGCTAGGTGCAAACAATTTTAAAATGGTCACGCGGACCTCCTGAAAAGAGATGGCTTTATTGTAGCGGTGAGTTTAAAACCCGTGGATGTCGACCATAAAGTCAAAAACTATAGTTGCCCAAAAAACTTATACGAAGTTTAGTTTGATTAATAATATTAACTGTAGTATAATTTTTTGGTTTTCTTGATCGGGTCATATGACTTGACAAAGGACCATATTATTGGGTTGATTCTTAGATTTGGATGGTTGACTAAGTGTGAATGCTTTGGGTTCGCTTAATAATAGCATATACTTATCCTATTCTTTCTCTACCGGGTCAAATAACTAGGGTATTAACGAATAAGGTAATGTTAACGGGAATCGAAAACCGAAACTGAATCGAACCGGAAAAACCAAAATGAATTTGTAACCGAACCGATTCAAATTAGATATTCGATTTTTGATTTGAATATGATTTTAGCAAAATGTAAACATAACCGAACACAAACCAAATTTATATAAACATTCTCTTTTTATATATATACAAAGAAAAACCATTAAATTGTTTTCATTGTATAAATATAAACAGTTTATGCTTGAATTCTTGAAATATATTTATTAAATTTGTTAAAAATTTATACAACTAAATTTTAAAAAAATATAAAGTATGTAATATGGGTTTACTTGTAGGGATGGCACCCGTGGGTAATGGGTATGGGTTCATCAAGCCCGTCACCCGAGCTCGTAATTTTTTTCTCACCCGCCACCCACTTGTCACCCACCAATGGATATAAATTTTTACCCATACCCATGCCCGTGGGTACCCATCGCCTGTGGGTAAACCCATAGGTTTGTGAAATGGAACAAAATCATAAAACCATGATCTGTAAATTAACTATGAAACTAGATAATAAGACATCATATCAAATTTCTAAAGGGACATGCTAACAACAACCCTTAGGGTTGTCGTTAAGCATATAATTTTTATTACAATACAACCCATGAATGATTTGATTGGATGATAATCTCGAAAAATGTGGAGATAATTCCAGAATTAGTGAATACATAATTAATAATTGGCTGAATTTAATCTTTTATATAATAAAAGAATTACATCATTTCGGAGTTTCTATCAAATTGAATCTTATGAATTAAAAAATTGGACCAATCAGAACGTTTGATTTTGCCACGTAGGCAAAATCGTGCAATCTGATTGGTCAATAAAAAGTCAAAATTGGATCAATTTGGTCAAAATTAAAAAAAAATTGGTGGAGAAATCTGATAGAGAAAAAAAATATGTGTCAAATTTGTGAAAACAAAAACTTGAAAAAAGAGAAGGTAATTAATAAAAATTTAGTGGTTTAATTTTGAATAAATTATATGGAGTTAAGTGTAAATTTATAAATTTATAAATTTTATTATAACTTTAAAAAATAAACAAATAACCAATTAAAATTTATACCCTAGACTTTATATTTTAAAATACAACAAACGCAAACAATTCTTTCTTCCAACAAAGATGTAACATTATTTACTCACATCCCAAATCTACCCGAAGACTTTTTAGTGGATTTTTCATTGTCGGCATAAAATCATGTTGTACAACCAAATAGAAAAACACCGAAGTACATAAATTATCGTAAATAAAGAAAAAGGTTTTCCAAGCTATTCATTGATGAGTTTGGAAGAAATTAGGTTTTCTAGCTATTCATTGATGAGTTTGGAAGAAATTACATTTTCTTTTCTTTTGGTTTAATACGTACTAAAATTCTAACAATTGAATTTATGAAAAAGTATTTATTTCATTGACATGTTTTCTAAAGTGGAAGTTAGGTTTACTTGAGCCGACTTCAGGCTATCTAAAAGGGCAGTTTCGCTGAGATTAGTTAGCTCACAATATCGAGTCCGAAAACAGGTAAATCAAAAGAAAAAAATTACTAATTATCATACTACCATATATAAAAGATTTAATAAATCTATTCTCTTTATATGATTTCGCTAATACTCTATACATAACTTATAAAACAGAAATATATATATATAGGGGACCGTTTTTTGCAGAACCACTTTTTTGTATAGAACCTACAGAACCACTTTAAACCAATTAGAATTTAGTATCATTACTTTTTTTATTTAATTAAAAAGAGTATAATAGTCAAAACACATTTTGACTTTTTTTTGAATTTTTTAATTAATAAAACGTTTTTTTTAAAAAACTTTTTAATTTTCGAAATTAATTTTTTATTTTATTTTATATTTTTTTAGTATATACTGTTTTCAAAAGAAAAAAAATGAGTGCATATATATTTTTTCTTAATATTGTAAATTTCATGTTTCTGGTGTACATTTTTAACTTAATATGATAATTACACATATGTTTCTTGTGCACATTCTTTAATCTTCAAAAATTATAACACAAAATATAGACAAAATTTGATATCAAATGAAATACATTAGAAATATAAATCCAACTATATCCATGTTGTTCAAAAACATGTGTGCACTCTTCGAAAAACATATGTGCACGTTTCACTTTCTCTATCAAATTCATTAGAACATATGAGTACCGTTGCAAGAACATATATGCACGCCTTTCGATAACATATATGCACAACTTCTAAAATTACAAGTACCCTTACAAGAACATACATGCACGTATTTCGATAACATATATGCACGGTTTGTAAAAACATAATTGCATTTGTTGATCATCTTCATCACACGTCACCTTTCTTATTATTAAGCCATCCTCACTGGAACAAATATATAAAAACATCAAATCAAGTGGTCAGTGGTGGCTTTGTGAAAACAAATATGAACTAAAGTTTAATTGACGCCGTAGAAAACTATCGAACACTTTGCCAAAGTTATCATTTTTTTATCATGTAGGCACATAAACTGATAACATACACATATGTATTAAACTTGCACAACTAAAAAATTAAAAATGATTTACAAGTATATACTTGACACACAGTTCACTCTGTTAGGTCTGAAATTCAGGATCAATAAGCAATATAGTGTATAGTCTAGAGAGAGAAAGTAGAGAGAGAAAGAGGGAGGAGGAGGATTAGAGAAAAGATTAGAATGAGATTAAGAAACACCTAGAGACACTAGAAGACACTAGAAGACACACCTCACAAATGAGGTGGTGGAGGGGTATTTATACCCTTTTACAATGAATGACCATGGAGCCCTTGTCTTCTAGACATTTACAATTTAGCCCCTTTGACTTATAGTCTTTGACTATTTACCATCTACCTAACCTATTACACAATAATATTTCATTATTTATTACAAGACATTTATCTCAATAAGATCGTCACTTTTATCAATCCTAACAATCTTCCCCCAAGGGACGATCATTGAGATCTCTCTTTGATTGCATTAATGATCATCATTTCCTTATTCATAACAATCTCCCCCTAAAGGATGATCATCTCTCTTGTGACTTTGATCTTTGAACTTTCATTGAGATCTCTCTTGTGACTTTGATCTTTGAACTTTAACGCTTGTTTGTCTTGAGTCTTGTTGTGTAATAGTGGTCTTGTTCCAATCATGCTCTTGTGATCTTGATCTTGATCTTTTCATTTTCTTTTTCCTTTGCCTTTGAGATCTTTTCATGTCATCATTCTTTACCGCGAATCCATCTTGATTTGTCTTTTAAAGCTTCTAACCAACATACTCATACTTTCTTTACAGCTTACAATCTTCCTCATGTAGAACTTTTGTCTTGATCAACAACTTGACGATTTGAGGAAGTTCTTTGATTTATCAGAGTTGCGGAAGTGTATCTTTGAACTTTGAGTATGAGATATGAAGGAATGAATATGACGGTGTTCTTGCTTCTGAAAGGTAGAGATGTTGTTGATGTTCTTCCCCCCAATTGCTTCCCCCCAAATAAACAACCATTCGAATGCACATACTTCACATTTCTTCCCCCTAATTGTTGCACTCTATCGAAATATTCAGCTATAACACTTCTCTTCCCCCTGATTGCATTTGATGACCATCAAACATAATCATAACCTTGTTGCACCTGAATATTCGATAGTGAAGTCATGTGAGGGGTACAATCTAAGCATGAGAGACAATTTCTAACTTCAATTCCAACAATCTCCCCTTATCAATATTGTGACATCATAAGTAACCTTGGTAATCCAACACTTCACTTGAATAAATCAAGGAAATGTTGTTTGTGTTTTTTCGAAAACAAATTCCAAAAAAACACGATAACAACTAGATCACTTAGATTACTAGTTAACACTAATTGAATCATTAAACAATCATTTTCAAATTAGTGACCTACGTTCAGCGTTGGCTTTGATGTTAGCACTGGTAGGATTTCCATTCATTCATTGTGAAATACTTAATTTAAGTATCACTCTTGAATGTTCTGTCAATGTCACTAAGACATGCAATATCATATAGACATATAAGTGACTCTTGTACTTTTTATATCTTTGATGTTTAATACAAATGTACCTTTGTGTCATATGTGAGATTTATGATTTGATCTCATTTGGCTCTAGACTCAATAAGTGCGTTTTGGTTTTTATGATCGGAGGCTGGAGCAGACTGCCACCTTTTCAATATCAACAATCTCGGAGTGAGATGTCGATAGATTATGCGTTTAATCTCCGTGACAATGAAACAAGAATTCTTTTGAGATAATCTTGAGTGGATGGGAAGGGTTGTGGATTGCATCACTGGGTCCATGATGTCTTTCTTCAATACCAAATATCATCTTTATGATATTTGATAGATTATGTATTGACCCGGTTTCTGCCTAAAGTTTGTGGAGGGCTTCTTTCTTTTCACCCTTTATCCATATATTTCTTTTTCATTCTTTAACCCTTTCAATGTCCACCAAGACGTCATTACTATCATCATGTTGTGATTGTTCTGATGATAGCTCATGCCTTAGTTGACATTATTCCCATTCACATTCTACTCCATCATACCTAAGGACTTTTATTCAATCTATAGAATGTCCCTGAGTAGATCCCTCCAGTTCTGGTTGGATCATGGGATAATACCTAACATTACCACCTTATTTCTTCTTTGATCATCGTGAGGTAGTTGGTTGTTGGGTATTAAGATCAGAACCATAAAACCATTTGAAAATCAATCAAAGTGTTTGATATAAATCAAAACATTTAACACTTTGAAAGTTTCACCTTTTTGAGAAATACTCTCCCTACACATGTGCATCAATATTCAAAATTATTTCATTTAAAATTATTTTGCACATGGAGGAAAGAGTTTGTTGGGAAATATATTGTAAAAGACTTAATACTGGTAGTATAACAGTTAAGTCTGGTAGTATTAGTTAGTTCTGGCACTCCCCCTCAAAAATAGCATACCAAATGATATTTTTTTGATATCAATGATTAAAAATAGCTTATATGAAATTTTAAAAACACATAGGAGAAAACGGATATAGCATGATTATGATTTTTGGAAACATTATGTGAATGTTCTAAACAAATTGAAAAATAGTTTGCGTCAAAGAATATAATATCTAAAAACTTAAGGTCAGTAGAATGCTCACTCCTTCATCCCTGTTTATTTCATGGAGAACGTCGCACCGGACACAATCTTCACCATTTTCACGCTTATCGATATAAACATACTTGACCACAACTTCTTTTAAATCGATTATTATTCATTTGTTCAAATCATTTTCATTTGTATACCATTTTGCTTGAGCTCAAGATTTTGAATATCTTAAATGAAATAGCTCAAGTCCAAGAAGTTGTAAACTTCCCGTGTGAGGAAAATGTAACAAAAAATGGTACACTTCCTTTATTTGAGAAATGATCAAAGCTGACATTTACTTAGATGTCGTATGTCCCGAGCACACTTTTTTAAAAAGATGTTGATAAAAAATTGCTCGGGACAAAGAAGATTTCTCTTCTTTTAAAGATAAAGCACACTGAAACGTACACTTTTCTTATATTTGAAAACCGGGTTGTTATCTGAAATTTAATAACAAGCCATTTTGATGAGCAAACTTTTTGAAAGATTTTTGAAAATCTTTTTGAAAAAAAAGTTGAATAATTTTTGCTCAAAACAAGAAGATTTCTCTTCTTTTTAAGGTAAAGCGCACTAAAATGTACACTTCCCTTTTATTTGAAGACCGGGTTGCAAATTGTCATTTGAATACAAACCATTGACTTGAGCTACAAAACTTTGAATGTTTTATTTGAATAGCTCAAGACCGAAAATATTTCTCTTTTCGTTGTTAAGGATAAATGCACTAAAACGTACATTTTCCTTTTATTTAAAGCACGGGTTGCAATATGATATATGATTACAAACCATTGACATTGAATTTTGACAACAACCTTTGGAACCCATTTAAGCACGGTGCTAATGGGTTTACCAAAATTTGAAAACCAATTGAAAGTTGTGCAATCCTATGTAAAGATGTTGAGTCCAACAGGGCTTGATACCGTGTTTCATTTGAAAACGCTCTCGTGGAATCAACCGAAATTAAATTCCTTTGATATTCCATTGGATTTTGAAAACTCGGTGTTTCAAATGAGTTTTAAAACTTGTTGACCGAAGACGATTTCCATTTTATAATGCATTTGATGAAACATCCTAAAAATTTGTTTCGTTTGAAACTCTTCCTTTCTTGTTGATGGTTGAAGCAAAGTCATTCTTGTTTTGCATCGAAAGCATTTCTGATTTGGAATATTTGAAAGATTTCGAATGACTTTGCTTTGGCCTCCACACTTGTTTTACCGGTGTAAAACGAGAGTGTGGAGTAACAAAAACGTGATTCTTTCCTTTGAAAGTACTTGTCTTAAAACTCTTTTGAGAAGAAGATGCTTCAAAAGTTTGAGATTCCTTTTATTAGGCTCCACACTTGTTTTTACCCGGAGTAAAACACCGATTGATGTTTCAAATGATCGATTTATTTTCCATTTGAAGCTCGTTGTCTTAAAACCCTTATAGAGAAAATGTTTCAAAACTTTTGATATTTCTTTAGAAAACTCCTATCTGATTTTGTAAAGGAAATATGTTGTAAACTGAGAAAACACCCTTCGGAAAACGGTTTTTGAAGAGTCACCCTGTGAACCTTTTCCGAAACACTTTCTTTAGGTTTTGAAGATTTTGAAACATTAATGTTCCATTTTTGCCGATTAAGAGAATCAAACTTCACTTTTAAAGCATTATATGAAGTCCTCAACTCATGATATTCTTTTTGACAAGAACGAATATCTTGAGATGCCAATTTTGATTCCAAATATGCAATTCGTTTTAAAAGCTGATCTTTTTCATTTTTAGGCAAAGACTGTGTAGTGACTGGTTTTGACAAACTCTTTTGCACATCAACTTTGGGAGTAAACCATGATTTTGAAATTTGGAGAATTTACTCAACCATTTATCAGCTGTGTTTTCCAACAATTGATGTTTATCAAACGTTATTTGCAACAGACTTTCCTTTCAGATTTTCCAATTGAGTTCTCAAATGATTAATTCTTTCAAAAAATTGATCCTTTTCAGCTTTAGAATCATCATACCATTCAGCCAATTGTCGTTCAAGAACAATCGTTCCGTTTTTTCAAGTTTTTCCAAAAATACGCCTCAATTTGGCTGTTCGTTTCGACAAATTCAAGCTTGACTACTCATCAAAATCTTTTGTTTGTTGAATTAAAAAACCTTTTCAAGCTCGATAAACTTTGTTTGAAACTAAAATTTTGCATTATCACAAGTATTCTCCCCCGATTCCTTTTCAAGTTCATTAGTTGAGCTTGGAGAGGAATCTTCTTTCCCACAAAGGTGATTAACCGAGAATTCAGACAATGTTGCCCTCAAGTTTTCTTTGTGAACGCGTGTTGTTTTGTTCTCTAGACATTGTTCAGCATCCTGGTCAACCTTTCCTTCATTAATGAATTTAGGTTGCTCAACATGCTGTCTGTCATCAGCATCCTCATTGTATGCAACTGTGGATTGTACCTCATGTAATGGCTTTATGTCATTGGAGAGTCTGATATCTGAACATTCAGCCTGTGTATCATTTCCTGAATACTACATCAATCCTTCATTTCAATTTTGTCCCTCTCCTAGCTTAACAACCAAACCATCATCACATTTATCCTTGTACCATAATAAACCCTTCCCATCTTGTCTCTACGCGTTCTTTTTTTCATTTACCCTGCTATCATTCACTCTGGAAGTCTCTTGCATCAATTTCTTTCTCTATAGCATTTAAGCAACTGACAAGCCTATTTTTCGTACTCTTAATGTCATATAAAGTGTATTTTTGAAACACTTCCATGTAGTATGAGAACATAGATAACTCCAAAGATTTTGGATTTTCATTCGTTAAAAATGCCTCACACTGTTTCCTGAGCTATATCAAATACGTCTTTGAGTCACCTCTCTTGATTTCTACACGCTAACTGGTTTTCTAGTCGAGCAAGTTATGAAAAAACTTATATGCTAAAGAAATCCATAATCCTCCCAAAGATACCCTCAAATGCAAATTCTCTTTCTTTTGCGAATAATTGCCCTTGGATTTTAAAACCAAAACGACATCTAAGTTCTTGAAAAAGTTTTTGCTGCAGTACTCTCGTTCTTTTCTTGTTTTTCTCTCTTTAGCACGAATTATCCCCTGGTTGCTGTAATCTCTCTTTTTGGATCATTGTTTCTTGGTTCTCGATCTCTAATTTTTCCCTGTTGTTTTTATCATCTCTTTTCGATAATCCCAATTCTTCTTCATGACATGCTCTTTCATCAATCATTTTGTCGATAGTATTAAGATAAGCTAAAATTGTCTCTTTGAGACTCTGATAAGTATAGTGAGCATACTCTTGAAATATTTCCTTTTGACGTGCAAGTTCCGACTGATATTGATAAGAAGAAGACAAAGAAGACTTAGATCAAAGAATGTGTCAAACTGTTTCTTAAGCACTGCCAAACATGTCTTGGAATCACACTCATGAAGTTCCTCTTTGTCAAGTTGTTTCTTTAGTTGATCTATGTTATTATCAAATATATTCTTGAAGGATTGAAACTTTTCTCCAAAGAGAAAACTGTAAAGCGGGATATGTTGGCGGGGGGGGTCTCCCCCTTCCCCGCTCTGATAAAACGAGTTTGGACGAACCATGAATCATATCAAATTATGAAAATTTTTGACTAATTTTCTTTGCATTTCTTTCTTTATTTCACACAGTCGTTGTATTCTTGTTCGTCTTTATCCAAACATGAAGATTTCATATTGTTTGATTCCATGATTCTGATTTATCACAACCTAAAACCCAAATAATTTTCAACACAAACAATACAACACTAACTCCAAAATTCAACTCAAATTTTAACTCACTGTCGAAAAAATCTTTCCCGCAATTAAATCATGAACCAATAATTAAACCATTACATAATTAAACCCTGACAAACCAAATCTAATACACAATCTCGTCCCCTACAAACCCTCGAAACCAAAACACATACAACAGTAAAAACACACAACAGATAAACCGAATAAAAGTCATAACCGATTTTCACTATCCAATTATCCAGCCCAAGACCTTGAAGACTAAAAAAACAAGCCCAAACTGTTAAAATGAACAATCTCTAGTAAACAAACTTCGGAAGATAACAATCCGTATAACACAAACCGGGCCTAAATCCACTTTGGATAACCAAACGATACTCACATAATAAAACACACAAACCCTAAACCTTTTAACATTCTCCTCTTTTTACATTTGTTACACACACAACATATATCCCCCAATAAATCTGATTTTTCACTCAGACAACACAAACCAACCCTAAACCTACAAAAACACACCGCCTCTCTTATCCTTCCTCTATCACTCAACACACACAACTTTATCAAAACTCCAAATCTTATACACAAGAAACAAAGAAATACCACACAAACCTCATCTTTTTGATTCTCTTGACAAACCACTCAAACCAAATACAAAAAATTAACAACCCACAACATCAACACCAGAACTCAATATATACTCGTAAGATTAGTTTTTTTTGTTCTTTGTCAATTCGGAAACAAAAGATGACATGAACAAATTTGATCTTGTACTTCTTTGATTTCGTTACTGACACGAAGACAAGTTTAAAATCTTTGAATCTGATTTTCGTTTCTCTTACGAACAAAGATGATGAATGACCCTGGAGAAGCTTGACTTTTTCCTTTTTCGAATGTCCGAGCTAGAGCGCGTTGCGCTGTGGAATATCAAACAAAGTAGCAAATAGATCATAAGAATTAACTAGAGTCTTTTAAATTCTTTCTCCTTGTTTTTCATTTAAGATTGACTTATGATGTTTTTTCCGTCATTTTTCTTTAATTTCAGGACATCATCGATGAGAATCAACACGAGATAACCAGATTGTTACATTTTGCTTGAGTTTTCTGTTCATGATGAAGTTGGATTTGTGAATGTGAAGAGATCTTGATGATTAGATCTGAGATGTTTTCTTTTTCTTTTGCGTCTTTTGTTTGGTGACGAGTTTGGATTTGATATGGTTTCCGAGTTTTGATTTTTATGATTACTGACGATCATGTGATATACTTACTTTTTGAGATTTGAATCTTTTGAAGATTCAATGAAAATTCTTGTTTAGACCAAACCAAAGGAAAAATCTGTGATCAATGATGAAAAGATCAATTGATAAAATCTTTTGATGAGATCTTATGATGAAAATGAATTTCGAGTTTGGTTCGACAATGGTATATGATCCGAGTTTGGTCAGATCCGAGTTTGAGACCGAGTTTGGTTTAGAATCAGTGTTTTGTTCGATCTTTATCTTGTTACTTGATTCCGAGATTGTGATTCTTGATTGTGTTTCCAAGATTGGTACAAGATCTGTGATGATAATTCTTTAGTGTTAAAAATATTTGAGATCTTTGAATCTTATTAAAGAAAACACACAAGAAAAAAATATGAGATCAACTGTTATGAGATGTTCTTGTTTTCAAACTTAGTAAAAACTCAGATCTAAAACACTTACACAAAACGCGTTTTTCAAAAAACGTGTTGACTGTTGACTATCGAGTTTGACTAGTTTGACCAAAAGTCAAAAGTAGGTAAAATCAGTTACAGATCCGAGTTTGACCAGTCAAAGTTGTTGAAACAAACTTTTTACTGAATTTGACTTTTAAAAAATCTGCTGAATATCAAAATAAGCCCGAATTAAGCTAATTTTGTACAAATTTTGCCAAGACACTTACGATAAAACCGTAAGTATACAATCTTGATCAAACCGAGATTAGCAAAATGAGCACAAGATAAACTGATTTGACTGTTTGACTAAAAATAAGCAGTTTTGACTCAAATTAAGCTCACGAAAATAAGCAAATCCAGTAATAATGATATGAAAACCAGACGAAGCTCAGCAGCAGCAAATCAGGACTGAATAATCCTCGAAATAAGCCCAAATAAGCTTAAAATAAGCTCAAAATAAGCCGCTTGAATAAGCTGTCAGAATAAGCTGCTGAAATAAGCACTCCTAAACCACACTAAATCGCTCCTGCAGCTCTGATACCACTTGTGAGGTCTGAATTTCAGGATCAATAAGCAATATAGTGATAAGTTTAGAGAGAGAAAGTAGAGAGAGAAAGAGGGAGGAGGATAATGAAATGAAACTTGAATACACATACAAGACACACCTCACAAATAAGGTGGTGGAGGGGTATTTAATATACCCCTTTAACAATAATGACCATGGAGCCTTGTCTTCTAACATTTACAATTACCCCATTGACTTATAGTTCTATTTGACTATTTACCATTACCTAACCATTACACAATAATAATTTCATTATTTATTACAAGACTTATCTCAATAAATCGCACTTTTTTATCAATCCTAACATAACCTAGTGCCGAAATTATTTGATTCATCATTCCTAGGGAAGAACTATCATCAAAAACATTCACGTGTCCTTCCACCATCTTTTTTCAACTCTACAGACGCCTAAGTGCTCATTGACCAGTTCCACATTTCTCTAGCTTCTTGCTCTTCCTGACATTTTATGCTCACAAACTATTGACTTGTAATGTATCTTGTAAGATCATCTCATCTGCTTTATCAACATACAGTTGGCACTGGAGCTAGTAGAGTTAAGAACGTGTAATCTCCTTTCAGAAGATAAAAACGAATCATATGTAGACCATTTATGGAGCCTTAAAACTGACTCTGCTGCCAAATCCATTTTAAGGTTAGGAAACCTATGGGCGCTAGGTGGTCCTATGCGTTCCTGGGTAAACTCAGCGTTGTACTGATTCAGAGGAACATCTATCCAAATCACCTCCACATACATCCTATAAGCTCCGTGTGCTTCATCTTCTTCAGTGGATCATCCAATCTGGAAATTTGCATGCCAACTTTATCTTTGTTCCTCCCTAATTAAAGATATTTTTCATTAGTCATCATCTGCAGATTGGTGATACATGGTCTCGAGCACGTCCTTGAAATGTCAGAAAACAAGTCATTAATGACTAAAGGATGATCTTTGTAAATCTTTGGATAATCCACAGAATTTATTGACAAAGCAATACATCATTTGCATTATCTGCAACGGCGTTGATCCCATCCAGTGACACATTTGTCTCAAACATTGGAAAAAATCTTGCATAATACGTTTGCCATGGCTAGCATGAAGACCAGTTGTCCATAAAGCTTATTGATGTCTTCAACTCCATTGTAAAGCCCAATTGTTGTTTATAGAATGGAACCATGTCTAAAAATGATGGTGGTGGCACAAAGCTATCATGATTGTTGGCATTTGCTTGTGGTAAGTGAAAGATTATCCTGAAGTCATCCAGTGTAAGAGAAAGCACTTTCTTGTCAAGCATAAATATGAGTCTATACTTTGATCCGTCTTCCTTCAAAGTATGCCAGAACTGTGCCATATAGATCCATGGTACAGAGGAAGAAGCAGCAATACTGAATCGTAAAGGATGATTCTTGATGATTTTCATCAGTATTTTGCTTTCGGGTGGACATTGCACTTGTTCAAGATCAACCTTCTTGTTGGCATCCATAATATCATATCGTTTGTTTGGAGGACACAGTTTGTCTGGATGAACATCAGCTGCATGTTGTTGTTGTGCCATGATGATTACTGAATGAATAAAATTGAGAGGTTAGATAACAAATAATTCATTTGACATTTTTATCTTTTTCCACTCAGTCTGTTTTATATGTTTTGGCAATTCTTTTATGAACATAAATTTTGATCCATTTCTTTCTCATGTGCCTCGTATCTTGCTTTTTCTAGCACATTGCGATAACGCTTTATATTCGAATTGTTCTTGATTTAATCATTTTTGTATGTCTCTGGCAATTCCTTTTTCGAAAGTGACTCTTGTGAATCTTCTAAATCGAACCAAAAACACCAGTTCGAGAAGAAAAAGAAGAAAAATAAGCCGAATAAGCTTAACAAACATATAAGCTAGAAAGAAAAAGTAAACCGTGAGCTTATGTTGCCAAATAAGCTACGATTGAAATAAGACCAAAGAAAGAAAGACGAAAAGTAACCAGGAACTTAATAAGCCACGAAATAAGCCTCGAGTTTGAGCTTATGAACCACGAATCGAACACTAAACACCCCTTGGCGAGTGATACCACATGTTATCCCACAATATAATCCAAACACAATAATAAGCAAACCCAAATAAGCCCTTTATGAGCCGGCAATAAGAAAGAAAGAAAAGAAATGAAGAAAAGAACTTGGATGTTAGATTAGAGAGACAAAGTGGTGAGTTACAAGTGAAACAAATGCAACCAACACCCTCTTCATGTGTGGAGAAGGTTTCTTCTATACCCCTAGCCAACATGTAGGCGTATGGGCTTTTCTACTTGGGCCGAACTTGGCATATCTTGGGCTTTGAGCCCAAAACACGAACAATATTAGATTACAATCCAAGCCCGTTAATACCCGACTAGCCTATTACAATACAAGACCTTTTTGACTTTATAAGACCGATAACATTCTTGTTTGACTTAATATATTAAGGCTAACATAGTGGCTTTGTAAAAAGTATACCAGTGAATGTTCTTCGTAAAGATATTTCGTTGATATTTTGCGCTAAAAGAATTAGAATTAATAACACATAAGTATAAATGAAAGAATTTTCGAAACCATTATATTCTGAATACAAATGGCATATTATATTCATATGCTCCATTTTCCAATTTTTTTTTTTTGGATTATAAATCAGCAATTAATCTTGCCCAATGTATTTTTCCATCAAAACAACGTTTACAATAAGATGGCGGGCAAACGAGCAACAAGCTGCGCCGCAACCCCTTTTTGGATGACAAAACCAATCCTACTAAAAATAAAGTTTTGTGTCTTAGGGGTCGAAAAATTAAGTTGCACAACCCGTTGAACCCTATTCAAAAAATCCTCTGCTTCCGGTGCTTGGAAACCAAATGTATCAAAAGCAAAAGGGATAAACACGTGTTGATTCTCTAAACAAGCTTTCTCGTGTTTAGCAACTTTGCTCGATTCCGCTTTCAACGCAGCTTGTCCTGCAACAAACCCATTGTCCCTGAGCCCAACAAGAGGGGACACTCCAGTAAGATCCACACAAGCATGTTTCCCCCCGGCCCACCCAAACACAAGTATATCAGCTGGCCGTAAGGTAGACCTCCCTTCGAGGGGATCTGTCAGAAAGTTCACGGGGGCCTCCTTTCTAGAAGAAATTCCAGCTCGTTTAAGAACATCATACAGAACATCCCTAACCAAATCATGCCTATATTTGAAACCAGGTAACTCCTTGCAATGGACCGCATGCTCACCAAAAGAATCCAAACAAACCTTGCGGCAAACTGGGCAAGGCTCATCAACCGGAAACAGAGGGATCATTAGCCGGTACTTAAGGATAGTCCGGTACTCCAGAGCCGACATATGTTGGCCTAGTCCTTCAATGGGGATAACGGTCAAGAAATTCTGAGCACGGGGAGCTCGGAGACATTCAACTACTGCTTTTTGGCGAGGGGATAAATCAAAGCTCACTCCCAAACTCTTGACAATTTCACTAAATAGGGCACACGCCAAAACATTCTGGGCTTTGGGGGGGCGGTGTCCTTGTTAGAGAAACCGCTAAGATCGAATCCAGGGAGGGACATGCGCACACGATCCAATGCATATCCATAGTCAGAATCAGCCCCATCAATACCACATCCCTGAAGAATGTGGTCCTGCAAACTCCAAGATTGCGCCCTCGAGGCCACAAAAGCATAAGTAGATACATCCTCAGCCGAACATAAACCCAACCCACCAAACCGAATTGGAAGTGATGCTAGCCTCCATTGGAAATCCCCAAAAAAAGGACCCCCACAAACCACAATAGCCTCTATCGCCCTCCTAAGGCCATTGTCAAAAATAGAAACGGCTTCCCCTATATACATAGGTTGGCACGTTCTGAGACCAAACAACAGCTTTGCGACGCCCATGCATGAGCGGAGCAAAAGGAGCTCGGATTGAGGGTCCCGTAGACTTGGGAGAAGACTCATTAGTTCCACAGCACGAGATGCCCTTTTCACAGCCAAACTACTAATAAACCCCGCATCCCGACTAACCGCGCCTCCAAGGAGTTTCACACCCAACGTCGGTCTCCCAATATCGCGGGGAAACAACCCCTCCTTCACCTTCACCCCATTGCATGATGGCCAAAAAACTTCTGTTTTCTTAATGTTGAGTTCAAGGCCCAGGCGGGGCCCCTCTGCCCTGATTATATCTATGGCTTTCGCAACCTCTTTAGTGTCTCCGATAATCGTACCATCATCCAAATACCAAGCATGGAAAAGCAGTTGGCAGCAATCCCTGATCCGATGAACAAGTGGGTGCAAAACTAGAGCAAAAAGAAGAGGCCCTAAAGGGTCCCCCTGCTGAACTCCAGTCGTGGACCAAATATGGTCATCACCCACATATAACCTCGCCGACTGACCATATAAAAAATCCACCCATAAGGAAATAGACGGGCATCGAGTCCGAACCTCATGTAGGAGGGTAGTCCGATCCACCAAGTTGAAGGCATTAGAGAAATCAACAGTAAGCATAGCCAATGACCCATCTGAGTGAAACTTATTTAAGAATCTATTCGCGCCATGAAGCACGGCCTCTGCCCCGCTGGGGACTCCCACCCCAAACTGAAAGTCCCCAAGGTATTTGGACATCTCCTTCCTGACACCCCTCATAGCCACCTTAGAGGCCAACCTCCTCCAAATCGCGCCCACAGCAATAGGCCTGATCCCATTGTCCGGTTTGAGCAACGGCGTGAGGGGCGCAGATGCCATAAACTCCGCCAAAACCTTAGGGCACCTCCCCTCCAACAATAAATTAACCACCACAGAGATAGCCTTGAGTAACCCAACAGCGATCGCCGACCCCTCACCACATAAAGCATCTAAAATGTGTTGGGCTCTCAATCCGTCCCGCCCACAAGACGTCCCTTTTGGGAAAGATTGAATACACCCAAGAACGTTATCAACGTCCACAACAAGAGGAGGCTCCGAGGGCAATGAACCAGGCATAACGGGAGGGGGCAGTATAGGGTGCTTAGCCAACAACGCTGTCAAAGTATCCGTACCGAAAGGTGCCACCCCTGAAGAGCATAAAACCTTAACAGCAGCAGTGAAGTGCCCGTCCGATACTTTCCTCAAACATTGTTTAATATTGGTGCCCACGGTTGAGCTATCGGACCCAAATACACGGTCATCCTTTCCTGATACCACCCTCAAAGGTTGGGCAAAAAGCGATGTAATAAGTTCAATAAACCCATCCCCACCCCAAGATGCCAACGCCCGTTGAATACTATGGCATTGCAAAGACTTCCTGTTACCAGACCTGCGCTCCTGGCATTTTGAAGGCCTAAAAACACGCAACGTGCAATGTGGTAACAACAAAAGTTTAACCCACGCCTTAATAGACATTGGTGTAGCCGCCACCTTACCCACAGCAGCAGCTATAGCATGAGAAAATGTCATACGACAACTATGAAGGATGCTCTTAACCGTCGTGATAGGTAGGGAGAACACACGGTCAAGGAGAACCTCATCCACAACCACCCCTCCCAAAGGAACCACTTCCCTCCTAACCTGTGGCCTAACGATCCCTACTATGAACTCCTCCACATCTCCCGCCACCCACTTGAACCGGGTCATCCCATCAGAATGATGGCATGCCCGGCTAAGAGCATGTAAACACATACACACCCCACACACCCATTGATCTAAGGCCTTTAAAGCCTCCCCAACTGAAACAAACAATTCACAATCTGTGGAAAGCGCCTCTCGCAAGGCCCCCCTCCGATCGTCCGAAGACAAATGAAGACGCTTAATATGTGCACCCCGCCATCCCATCTGGGCAACAATGAAAACCTCTAAATGGGCACGGCCAAACACCTGCTGAAGAACAAGCACTCACCTCCATGGAGGGAGCCTAAAAAGAGAAACAAACTCCTGCTACACCTTGAAATGCAGTCAGAGATGAAGACATCTTAGTCAGAGACGAATAGAATCCCTACCTTTGAATAAAGATTACCAGGTCGTCATGCAAATAATTACTAAGTGTATGTAATTGTCAACACCATAACAAAATAAAAACAAAAAATTCATTCATTATTAAGACTAGGAAATGCATAAAGAGTCTGTCTTTCCGTCTTTGCAATCATGGGCGAAGCTTATACGGGGCCGGGAGGGGCGCCCGACCCCCCGAAACACAACGATTGGGAAAAAATTTAGGTTCCATGACTTCCGACCCTCGAAGCCCCTGGGCCAAGCTTCGCCACTGTGTACAATAAAGGAAGAGCCAATTGATCTATATTACTAATATACACATTAGGTGAATAAAACGGTGCCGTTTTTTTAGTGTGCTACAGTAACGGGCTGCCTCATTTTGGGCCAGCCCAATTTTGTTTTTTGTTTTTTTTTTTTATTTATATAATTTGTATGCACAAAGTAAGAGTTAAAAAAAAAAATTACAAAAGTTCTGATTTATTCAGATAAAAAAAATACCCGCGGAAACATCTTCGATACCTAATAACTTGCTGTAAGCCTTCTTCTAATGCATGGTTTACCTTCATCATTTTCCTTATTTCTTCTTCTTTGCTCGCAATTATGTTGTAACCTTCTTCAATGCCGCTATAATGTCTTGAATCTTTCCCTACCTTTTCGCTTCGATTTCAAGTCTTACGTTTTCGCTCTGCATTAATCAAATAACATAACCAAAGTTAGTAACGTACTACTCCGTAAAACACATAAGGACATCCACTATGTTAGACCTCTAGCCGTAAAGAGGTTCATAATTCATCAAGACATTTAACTATTCAAGGATTCATTGTATCCAAACTGTGTGTTGTTGTTGTAGATAATGCTTCCATTATGAAGCTTGGTATCAATGGACTCATCCTCCATGTTCATCATCATCATAATTTGGTGGTTGTCAACAAGGAGTTGAGGGAGAAGATGAGTCATCAAATGAATAATGAAAAGAGTTCTTTGTGTGTGTTTGTGAATGTGGAAATTGAAGAGAATAAATAGAAAGAAATAAATATTAGGAAGAAAAGAGATGTTGTATATTCTAAGCCATTCATGACATGCAATCAATCCTATTTTTTTTAAATAGAGTTTGAAAGACCTGAAAAATGATAATAAATGTGGCACATGGATGGAATAATATCATTTTTTTCTTGTTAACATTAAATTAAGGATAAAGATCCTCTCATGTTTAATTAAGGATAAAGATCCTCTCATGTTTAATCTCATGTTAGCAACGTACTACTCCGTAAAACACATGCATAAAGTCATCCGCTATATTAGACCTCTATAAGGTTTATAATTCATCAAAGTCATTGATTTTAAAATCTTATTGATTGGATAAACTTATTTCCACTATAATACGGACATTAAGTTTAAGTTTATCGCCAAAAAAACATGTAAACTTTTATAGAAGTTACAAATAATTGCACCTAGCTTTCAAAAACTAGGTTTGTTTTAAATAAATACTAGTAATGGACAACACATGTAACAAATACTAAGTTTTAAAGCTAGGATGATCTAGGAAATATCATGATTTAAGATAAGAGATGAGATATATAATTACTTACGTGAGGCTTGACAAATTGATCGATCTCCAAGTGTTGTTGATGGATCTGAGAGGAGAACATCATGATATCTTGGCCAAGAAACATCGTTTGAGAGTTGGAATATGAATTATTATCCCTTGATCTTTTTCTAGAAACAGGAACACTGTAATTATTGTAATCTTGTGTGTAGTATCCAAACTGTGTGTTGTTGTTGTAGATAATGCTTCCATTATGAAGCTTGGTATCAATGGACTCATCCTCCATGTTCATCATCATCATAATTTGGTGGTTGTCAACAAGGAGTTGAGGGAGAAGATGAGTGGCTTCATTGGCCATCAAATGAATAAAGAAAAGAGTTCTTTGTGTGTGTTTGTGAAAGTGGAAATTGAAGAGAATAAATAGAAAGAAATAAATATATAGGGAAGAAAAGAAGATGTGTATATTCTAACCACTCCATGCATGCATCAATCCTATTTTTTTAAATAGAGTGTGAAACATGAAAAATGATAATAATGTGCACATGGGATGGTAATAATATCATTTTTTTTCTTGTTAACATTAAATTAAGGATAAAGATCCTCTCATGTTTAATTAAGGATAAAGATCCTCTCATGTTTAATCTCATGTTAGCAACGTACTACTCCGTAAAACACATGCATAAAGTCATCCGCTATATTAGACCTCTATAAGGTTTATAATTCATCAAAGTCATTGATTTTAAAATCTTATTGATTGGATAAACTTATTTCCACTATAATAAGGACATTAAATTTAAGTTTATCGCCAAAAAAACATGTAAACTTTTATAGAAGTTACAAATAATTGCACCTAGCTTTCAAAAACTAGGTTTGTTTTAAATAAATACTAGTAATGGACAACACATGTAACAAATACTAAGTTTTAAAGCTAGGATGATCTAGGAAATATCATGATTTAAGATAAGAGATGAGATATATAATAATTACGTACGTGATGCTTGACAAAATGATCGATCTCCAAGTGTTGTTGATGGATCTGAGAGGAGAACATCATGATATCTTGGCCAAGAAACATCGTTTGAGAGTTGGAATATGAATTATTATCCCTTGATCTTTTTCTAGAAACAGGAACACTACTCAAGGATTCATTGTAATCGGAGAGAGGATGATGATGATATCCAAACTGTGCGTTGTTGTTGTTGTTGTAGATAATGCTTCCATTATGAAGCTTGGTATCAATGGACTCATCCATGTTCATCATCATCATAATTTGGTTGTTGTTAACAAGGAGCTGAGGGAGATGAGATGTTGAGTGGCTTTCAAATGGCCTATCAAAGAATATGAAAAGGAGTTCTTTGTGTGTGTGTTTGAGAATGTGGAAATTGATAGAATAAATGAAAGAATAAATATATAGGGATGAAAAGAAGGATGTGTATATTCTACCACTCCTTGATGCATCAATCTATTTTTTTTTAAAGAGTTGTGAAACATGAAAATATAATTAACAAGAAAAGAACCGCGCGTTGGGGCGGGGTTAATTTTTTCTCGAATAATTTTTCTTTACGTTTAGCGGTTTTTTTTGCGATGGTTATGGCGGGGCTATTTTTTCTAATAATTTTTAATATTTTCCTTTTTTATATGATGCGGGGAAAAAAATTTGAGTTGTGAACGAGCAATTTTTTTTCACGAATATTTCTTTTTTTTGGGGAGGTTTTGGACAATTTTTTTTTACGGGAATCTTTCGTGTAAGAAAATCTTAAATAGTTAAAAGGTGAGGGTCCGTTTTGTATTTTTTTTTTACTTTGGGCCAGATTTTAGGCTATTTTTGGGTTTTTTTTTGGCTAATTTTTTCCCGGATATTTTCTTTTTTTTTTTTTGTTACGATTTGGGATTTTTTTTTGGTAGGGAAGGTTGTTAAATTTTTCTCTAATATTTTCTTTTTTTGGGACGGTTAGATATTTTTTTTTTTTGGGCCGATGAATTGTATAAATGTTGTGGAAAATAAAAACTTGATGTGTTTTTTTGTTAATTTTTTTACGGATTTTTGTGTAAGAAAATCGTAAATAGTTAAAGTTGAGGGGACCGTTTTTTGTATTGTTTTCTTTACTTTTGGCCAGTTTTTTCTACACGCTCTTTTTTTATATATCACATATTATCAACTCACGGGGAATAAAAATCAAATAATTGACTCAAACATAAGAATCATAATAAGTATATTTTCTAGATGTGTTCTTATACTAAAAAACTATGGTTAAGAAACTTAAAGAGTATGATATATATGAGTTTTAACTTATTATGAGCAACTATAGAATCATAATTGTTGGCTAACTAGTCATACAAATTCAATAAACCGATACAACTATATAAGCTAATTCAAATCCTCGTTTACACTTTACACAAATTGATATAAAGTACGGGTATTGTGCAAAGACGTGTCTAAAATTAATGTAAAGGTATATAAATAATGTGCACATGGGATGGTAATAATAGCATTGCCTGTTTTTATCGTTAACATCAAATTAAACAATCATAAAACGGTCTCATTTGCAACTACGAGTCTTCCGAACATTAAAAAAGTAGTAGTAATCTCTTACATGTCGATAATAAGCACATCCGACCCACCACTCGCAAAAAGCCAAAATTATTCCCTACATTTGGGCTTTTTAAGATTTATGTGGAATCCAAATATTTTATTCACACTATATTATTATTATTATAGATACTTTTTTTACTAACAAAAAGAAAAATAAAATGAATAAATACTAGTCAAGATTTGGAGTATATATGTTTATTCATAAAGGTGTTCATGCTCATTTAGATCCATAAAAATAAAGACTAGGATTCTCTCATGTTCAAAATGAACATGAGGGGTCATGTTAATGTATTGTGAATGAATATTTAATTTAAAATAATGTAAAGGTCCCACATTAATATTATATTTCTTTCTTTCACACTCACAACAAACATAACATGACCCCTCATGTTCATTTTGAACATGATAGGATCCTAGTCCTAAAAATAATTCTATGAACAATGTATTCATCACTAGTATTCTTTAGAAGACATTATTGATACCATAGTGGCATATAGCATATGAGTTTATTGTATTGAATAATGAATGGGAAGGGTTCGATGCCATAAATTTGACATATATATCTATATCCTTATATTATAGTAAAAAAATGAGTTTTGTAGTCATTCAATTCATAGTATTTATGATGTCATATTTAAGATTGATATATGAGAAATCATATATCCTTTTTATACCAAAAATAACCCTAAAATGATCAAATTATGCAAATTATGCTTGTATATTGCTTGTTTTGTCATTTGTGATGTGTAGGTACGGATATTACAAAAATCACAAGAAAACGGTCAAAGCCGGGCAAAAACGAACACGAGACGGATAGAGTACAAAAGAGCCGGGAGTTTCTAGCAAAGGTCAACAAAGTCAACCTTGGTC
>BQNB010055907.1:7299-38905 GCA_026074375.1 Tanacetum coccineum
TTCAACGTCATCTTTTCTTCAACTTTACAAGGCCACATAGCAATGGGAACTCGAATCTTGCGGTTACACCGTCTGCTTTTGTTAATCCTCCTACACCAGTTGCAAAAGCCATTGAAGCACAATATTTTCTACGGATAGGAGGAGACATACTATAATAGATCACATAACATAGACTATATCAGGACACAGATCTCGAAATAACAAAGAAACCTGAACTTATATATATATATATATATATAGTATATAGTATATAGTATATATATAGTATATAGTATAAGGTACTTTATAAAACTTTAGGAAAATAAGCATAATTAGTATATACTTACACATAAGCCCTAAATGCATCTATATGAGGGACCCTTAAGCTATAGTCTAGGCTCAACCACCTAGTTCTCTATAACCATTAGCTCTGATACCAATCTATCACACCCCGCCAAGGCGGAAACACGAGGCGTAACGTCATTGATATCATCACAACACAATGGTGTTGAAAATAGAGAAACTCTAAAATGCATAAATGAGTCATGGGACACAATGTGTCATGACGATATCGATAATTCAAAACAAAACATCATCTTGTATTAATGAAAGGAGTCTCACCAATACAAGGAAAATAAAACCACGATCCTAATAAAATTAAAACATCCAACAAAGGTTCATGCAAACATAACAAATAAAGGAGCGAACTCCCATGCAACCCTAGCAGTCTCTCTCTAGCCACTTCGCCTAACCTCATGATGCTCACCTGAAAATGATGCTAAAATACGTCAACACAATGGTTGGTGAGAGTCATAGGTTTAAGACACACAATTCAAACCTTTCAAACCAATTACTGTGATTAACAAAACAATATAGGACAATTATGCAAAATATGAACTTATGCTAACATGCAATCCACATACTAGGTAGGAACGTTACCCCCGATCCATTACAACAACTGGGTAGGAACGTTACCCCCGCTCCAATGTGTCACTTACGCACCTAAAAGTCTACCAGCTGAAGCTTATAATTAGGCCTGGACCCCAAATAGGTAGGAACGTTACCCCCGATCCAATGGGTAGGCGTACCCCTCCGATCCAATTCAATAACACATTCATCGTGCAACAATAAGTCATATAACAGTCACACATTGTCCATACTCAATTTAACACATAATCACAGCAATTCAAAACCTTTTTAAAACACAAGCATCATTTCCATCCCAATGTAAAAACATTAAAAGTGGGACTATGAAACTCACCTGATGCTTAGCTTCCAAAAGGATCCAACAAAACTTCACAAAATTTCACGAACAATCTAAACAATTAAACACATTATAAGCTACCATCAATTCGGCATTCAACCCAATATGATGTAACCTCAACAATGATGGATATCTAAGCTATCTACTACTGCTCTCTACTTGTTTTAATCCTTTTCCAACTCCTACACATATCCTTTACCCTTCAATGTTACGTTTTAAACTTTCTGGTTTTAAGCAGAATTTTACTCTCACTTGCACGCCCTAAACGCCCTACTTAAACACTCCCATAATTCAAACCAAAATTCATCATGCTACATATATGTCCTATGAACCTCTCATAGCTCCCCTAAATCCATTTCCCTTTTTTAAATACCCTTTAGAAATTCATTAATCCAAAGTGTTTAGAATTCATCCAGAATCTGACCTTCTAAAAGTATGACCTTAGCCAAAGGTCTAAATTGAGGTCTAAATTAATCCAATGTTAACCAATGTCAACCAATTTAGACATCACTATGACCTTAGCCAAAATTCAGGGAACACAAACAATATATGAACTAACTTCCACGTGACTTAGATCCTAAATCAATGCCTAAGTATTTTTAGAAAAATAAAAATCAAAACTGAAATTCATCACTGTTTTACACACCGATTTTATAATGACCATTTGACCCCCTTTCCGACCTTAAACACTTATGAGGCCAACTTTTCTGGAAAGTAGACTCTCTAAGGTTATCTCCAGTATGTTGTAAATTATTTATTTGATCTTTTATGACCGAGTTATGGCCTCTACAAGTCTGACTAAAATTCTGCAGTGAATTTTATAACTAGTTCGGGTGATCTAAGCCCTAATACATGTTCGTATCACTAACTTAATTAATCTAATGATAAAGCAAGAACCTCACGAGTAGGCTTACGTTGGCCTGCCTATTTCTCAATTCCAAAAAAAGTGTTAAGTGGGTCTTTAAAGAGGATATTAATTTTAGCATCTAGCTCAAAAGGAAATGGGTCGAAAGCTACCAATGTTATATTGTAAATACAGAAAACCCCCTGATCTTATTTTCCCCTGTTCTGGTCATGAAATAAATCAAAAGATGCCAAATCTTAATGCGGTAAAGGGATTGTTTCTTTAATCCAGTTGAGTTAGTTAGATGTACTTTAAAGAATCTTTACAATCTTTTATAAGTAATTAAGCCAATGTCTAAAAAATTGATTTTCACATAGCATAAAACAAAATTGCACAAAGGCTTATATGTCAAAAACATAAATACCCGGAATTCCCTCCATACATATGCCGGCCACCATAGTCGGCAGCAGGTGTTGGTGCATGGCCGACAGGCGGCTGTTCAGATGGATAAGCAGGAGCATGAACATGGTAAGGGTTATAGCCTTAGGCCGGTGGTGGAGCGTCTTGATTCTGACCTGCTGTAGCTGTTACTTTAGCAATGAAATTCTGGATAAAAAAAAGATCAAGAAACCAAATAAAAATATTAGTTAGCCAGTGTAAGCCGTACAACACAGTAGTAATTGTTTAAGTTTACATTCTGAATTTGTATAGGATAACATTATCATTCGAACCTATATAGTCAGATGGTAAAAAGCGTAACCTTATTATTCAAACATTAAAAGCTCAAACTTGTACCAATTGTTGAGCTGTTTGAACTTTTGATGCAAATCCATTTATCACATCAATCATTTCATCATTAGATCTTGCATTACTATAT
This sequence comes from Tanacetum coccineum, assembly GCA_026074375.1. NCBI lineage: Eukaryota > Viridiplantae > Streptophyta > Magnoliopsida > Asterales > Asteraceae > Tanacetum > Tanacetum coccineum. The sequence goes on from BQNB010055907.1 coordinate 10,264, forward strand.
GGTCAAATTTTGTAATGTCACGACGAGCGACACTTGCCAAAATGTTTGTTTTATTACAGATTTATACATATATATCACGAATAAAAGTCTGGACATCATATTCGGAAAATAATTTGTAGCATTTATAAATGTAGATGCAAATTAATTACTACTAAATAATCCCATACTCAAAATCATTGTATGTTGTTACATGCTCTATCGTTTCTTTCGCAGCCTTAATATCCTCGGCTGCATCCGCCTCAATTGCTTCGCACCCTTTTTACGAACATTGCTATGCACATTTGGTATACCATGGAGACCACCAGTCCTTATACCTCCATGGTTAATTCTCGGTCTAGAAGACACAAACGAACCCAAATATAAAAAAGGCAGAAATAAAATACAAAAACAGTTTAGTCTTGCAAAATACATTAGTCTAACAAAAAAAAAATACTCACTTTACATCTAACTATTAATACAAATATTCGCGTAAAACGATATTTATATTTAATGATCTTCAAGTTTTGATAATAACAAATATAATGTCATGCTACATAGAAATTTACGTAAACAAGTTATTTAGTCGTAAGTTTACTTACCGACGCCAAATCACTTAATTCTCTAAATCGGATGAAGGAGTTATGACCAAAATACTAAAGCATCCTCTAAGGTCATCATATAAACTTGATTTCTTCTTTTGGCTTTGTTTCTTCACTTGATTCTCTACTAACGCACATATAAAGCATGTTCCTCTTTTTCAAGCTTTCGATAATGATTTTAAGTGTCTTTTAATATATATTTTCATCATTAAAATACAAAGGAGATCTTAATCATCATTTTACACCAACAACCACAATGAAAGTACATCACCACCACCTACACAAAAGAAATCTCTTTCACCACTTCATGCACCCTCAAAATCAACTTCAAGTAGGAGCACCTATCAAACTACCTTATCCTCTCTTAGTGAATCACCAACACCAACTCATGTAGCTTCACCACCAAAACTAAGATTTGTCATACCAATAAAGCTTGAACCTTTAGATCTTCCATCACAACAAACACCACCTCCTAACCCACATGTCTCAACCGTGGATAATTGGCTACCAAGTCCCTCAAATCCATCACTACCACCTCGTTTTTTACATCTGCCACCCGGATTTGAACATCCACCACCACGTCAACCATTGTTTGTCAACATTAATAATAATGCACCTCAAGTAGAAAACCTCCTAAACTTTCCACCAAATTTAGGAAACCAACACCTACCAAACCCTCCTACCAATATCTTAGGTTTTATACATCCAAATGACTTGCCTCGCCTTTACAATATGTTTTGTCAATGTTGTAGCATAACTAAAAATGAAATCCACATGTTACGGGAACGTGTTAACTACGTGTTTTCTTATATCCGACACCACCTTTGATCGTCATCCAACCCACCATACTTCCTACATTAAACATCTTGTTGTTTCGCCACCACCTCAGATTATATGGGAGAAAACTTTTATCCTAAGATTTGAAATTTTTAGTTTATTTTTATTTTTAATTTTCTACTTGTTGCTATTTCTAGTTTATTATTGTGCTCAATTTTATGTTTCTTCCCTTATAATAGAATCAACATTATTATTTGTTGTGTCGTGATGATGGTAGTTGTTATGCTAATATATATGCGTCTGTTGTTATCATATATATATTTGCTTGTCTACTAACTTTGTTTTGTAGCACGCCTCCATAGCTCGATTCTTGATGCCCCAAACAAGGGGAGCATACACCGAAGGGGAGCACTTACGAAACGTCTTATTTTATACTTTGCAATCGTCACCCATTTATAATGCTGATGTGTTGTAGCACTTACAAAACGTCTTATTTTATACTTTGCAATCGTTACCTATTTATAATGCTGATGTGTTGTAGTGTAGGGTTGTTTTTTATATAAGTTTTAAATTTATATTTTGCTGACTCAACTAAAAACAATACTTTAACGGGCAGTGTACCCGATCGGTAGTAGTTTCGTGGTAAGTAGGGTGTCGATCACTGAGAGCGAGGTTAAATATATTAATTTAAATAATATCTTGGTTATCTAATCTATGTTAATTCTATCCTATGTTAAACCTATGTCAGTCTAAATCCTAATTCTAATGGAAAAGGGGGGGTTTTCAGCCTGAGAGACTGGCACGGTTTGGTTGGTGACTACAATCAATTCAAGAAACTGTTACCCACGCAAGCTAATTAACAAAAGATAAAAGAGCGGTCGAACCTTATATAAGAAAACTATATTAACCATTATTAATCCGATTAGAACATTGGTTTGTTTATTAAGTGCAATGATTTCTTCTCTCGAGGTGGCATATCATTCTTAAGACTTAGGCGTTACATCATCCTAAGACCTAGACACGTTAATTTTGTCACAATTAAAGCATCCGCATAAAGCATCCTTATTTGCTGATTATAATCTATCTTAGGGATTAAAGCAATGGTGATCTTGTTAAACCCTAACTCATAGAGACTTTACCCACTTACCGCTTAATGGCAATCTATACACTAGTAGTCCACTTGTCCAACTATCTAATGGAATCAGAACGTTATTTGTTAAATTATCTAGGTCACCTGCTAGTCAACACGATCAATAAACCATTGGCAATATCCAATTAACTAGTTAAGCCCGAAGCGTATCCTAGACACAGACTTAGAAGGACAATATTTGTGTAACTATTATTCTAGGTGGTACAAAATTACTATAATGAAGATCTATCTCGGACCTAGATCCCTGGTCCACTTAGCTAGATCCAGTTGAATGATAGGTCGCATACAAAAGCGCGTAAACAAGTATAAATTGATAAACATAAACAAGCATACAACGATAAATCAAGAAATCGATATAAACAAATACCAAACATTCAGATCTTCATAATAATGGCTAATACCCGAAGGTATTAGCCTTTAAATGTCATAATAAATACAAGAGTAATAATTTAGCCAAGGTAAACTAACCGAGTTAACGAATGATACCAAAAACTGAACGATTACTAAAGTATAATAGGAAATTACCACATGTCTCCTATAGAATTGAATACGTTGCTCGACCTCTTCTGAAAATCGACTTTTGTGGTTTAGGTATCGAGAATATGATTTAGCACACCTAAAACTCATTTTTGAGTATTCTATTTATAATGTTTGGAAGTCGGTTCAATACGGCGTATCCAATGGGTTGGATACGGCGTATTGGGATTTCTTTGATATTGGGTCCAACTTTTGATATCTTCCAGAATATTCAGTGATTCCATATCTTGAATAATGCCTATTGAGTCTTCTGGAATAGTGGCGTGTTGCTCATTAATCTTCTTGTCTTTGGTGAGGGTGCATTACGGATACGCCTATCTTCTTGATGGATACGGCGTATTGGACTTCAGAATAGTAATCTTTAAAATATCTTCATTTAAGCTCAAGAATGCGCGCCTTTTGCTAGATTTCACCAATTACTCCATAATTACTGCAATTCTCAAATATAAACTATTAAGTAACAATTCATTGATAATAACTATATACAAAATGTGTTTTAATATCGTGGGATACAAGATGATGATAAATAAACTAGACGTTATTATATGACATCAAATATCCCCCACTTGAAACCTACTTGGACCTCAATAGCCATTATAAGTTTACAAAAATGTATCCCTAAGGGATATTTTCCTTGAAGCACTTATTCGATCTAATACAAGTAACACAACCAAACACCTCACGAAATAGAAGATGAAAACACTCAAATCACTCAACTAATCGTATTTGTATACATTAACAAATTCGCTCAATTGCTGGTTCGTGACGAGTTATTCTATCATATGCTTGTCAAGGATACACAACTCCACTACTAAAAGCAGAAGGATTAACAAGTTAATAAAGGTAACTAAATTGTTTTTTGTATGGAAAGGATAACGGTTTAGATCAATCTACAGATCTTCACCAAAGTACCACTCCAACAAGGCAGCTATAATGCACACATACACACCAGGAACACCGGGATAACCAGAGTGTTCCGAACACATCCATTCGAAATCAACCAACGGTTAGGATGAAGAATATAAATGTGTAGGAACCTTCTAACTTTCACTCAAAGGACAGTAAACCAACAAGAAACAAGACATTGAAATACAAGGACAGAACTCTGGAATAGACAATGCACGTTTTGTAATAGCGACCTTATGTCGAAGTAAAACCAGAGGTTAATCATTAGGTAGAGTGAAGTAAAATGTTGTTAAATAAAATCAAGGAACAGAAGTAGATTAAAGGCTTAAAGTACAAGTTGCTAGACACTTATTTTCCCGACTGTTATTATGACAAAGACACAACTATTTACAACGTCTTGATCATAGATCAAAAACAACAACCTAAGTTGGCGTCCCCATAACGGTCAACTTCCCAATCATCCCAAAACTTTACACTACTCTATACATGTAAGTGGTGATAAATCTTCCACTTTTGTTCAATACTCGTACATCGTTTGATTTTTGTTGACGTACAAAGAATAATAGATCCTTCGGATAATTCCTTCGGCAATGCTCTTTCGCGAAACGATTATCTTTAAACTTTCTTTCTCTTTTTTTTCTTTTTTTTAACAACTAAACTTCAAATCTCGATGTAGTTTCACCATCTTCACGATCATAATAATTCCGGATAATTCCTTTGGTAATTTCTTCGTTCTTCAGATTCACCATTATTGTGACTGATTACAATCACATGATCTTTGACTAATAGTATAAGCATTTCCAATTGCAATGTAGCAAATTTTCCATCTCCACCAAAGATAGAAAATGACACAAAGACTCGTGAGATAAGACTTTACACTTAAGCAACAAGCAACTGTAAATTAAACTTAACTCTATGACAGGGTATGTAAGGTGTACGGGTGTAACAAAACAAATATTTAGTGTAAATTCCAAAAGGGTTGGCATACGGTTGTGTCTATGGATCATACACTCTAAATATGAGAGTAGAGAGGGTATTAAAAAAAAAAAAAAAAAAAAAAAAAAAAGAAAACAGGAGTTTAAACTAACCGGTGTAGTTATTTAATAAACAACATTGAAAGGCGATTTGGGTGTAATCCTAAAATTTACCAATTTAAACAAGTTACTCCAATTAAATCCATAATACTCATTATTGTGGTCTCGAATAGATATACCAAGCCAAGTTCTAAAGTCTACAACATCACCGACACACTTATATTTTGTGGAATTTGGGTAAACATTTGGAAACAGAAAGGTTAAATCCTCACAATATCTAACAAGGGTTATTGTGTGCGGGTTATGTAACATGTAATTTCACAAAAGTATGCTTGAATTTTTTTTAATTTGAGCATAATTTAAGCATTTTAGTGTGAAAATTAGGACAAGTAAACATTCTAATTCCACCCCCCACTTGAATTATACAACGTCCTCGTTGTATATATAAAATATTAAATACGGGAATTTAAAAAGAATTAGAATGAGAAACTCCCTTGATATTTGCTCGGTAGTGATTCTCCATGTAACTTTATTGAGCAAGAATTTGTGTTGAACAGCCGTCTTGAAGTTTCAAGACTCCAACACTTCAAGATCTCCAGATTTGTAAATTCTCCACCAATATTTGTCGATATTTACTCCACGAGGTCTTGTGTAAAATATAGGAAAAACAGGTGCATTCCTATCTTGGTATCTACTGTTAATTTAAACTAAACTAAAACAAACTAAATACGGGTCAGACTGTGGATATGGCGTATCAAGTAGATGAATACAGTGTATTAGGAGAATTGACAATAATGTTTTTAAAGTGCATAAAAAATAAAGACTGATAACGTCCAGACATCCAATACACCGTATGGTATGGGGCGGATACGCCGTATTAAAGTCTGGGAAGACAGACTCGATAAAAATTGAAAATACATTCCGGGTTGTCTCCCGGCAAGCACTTTTGTTTACAGAAAAGTCTTTAAGTTAGACTTGCCCCAATTTACTCCCATCTTTATAAAATAATTTAGGGTCGAACGGGATGCCAAATGGCACATACAAATTCTTGATTAGGAAAATGAATGACATCACTATGTTAAGATGATTCCAAGTCATGATATTAACATTTAATCCATGGATAAAAGTTTCAGTTTTCAAAAATTTATTAGATGTATCATGACTTGTTTCCAAAAGCTTATTTGACTCATGTGCATAGGCACCAACATCTGTATTTATTATATCAGGTAACGGTTTGACAGATAAATCCCCCGAAGATTGTTCAATAGTGATTTTATCATGATCATTGTCCTTATCTGATTTTAAATCATGAGGATAGATTACGTTAAAAGGAAATAAATCATTAAAACATAAAACGTTTTGTTCCTCTTCATTATATTCGGACAATGATGTTTCACTTTTCAAATCAAATTCATCGATATGTTGAGGAATTAAAGTGGGTTCAGTTAAGAAATCTAATTTAGACGTTTAGGCATCATTGTAAACAATGGCTAGAAATTCTTTCTCAAAATCTTTAAAGTAGTCTAAATCATCTAATTTAGACGTTTGAGCATCATTGTAAATAATGGCTGGAAATTCATTCTCGAAATCTTTAAAGAAGTCTAAATCATTAAAATAACTGACCGTAGGCTCAGTTGGTGGGAACGAAGGCATATTGACTTTTTCATTATCATTTTTCGAATCCGTTTTCAAATCATTGACAGAAATTATTTTGTGAGAAAACGAGTTTTTGTTAAAAATTACCGTGTAGTCTTCATCGTCGGATTCGTCAAACGATATTCTAAAGTCGATTTTATCGTTGATAAGAGAACTTACCGTAGGCTCACATGAGAGTGTTGTTTCAGATGTTAATGTGTCGTTAAAGACTATAGCTGGGAATTCAGTTTCAACAGATCCGAGGTCGTGAACGTCTTCATTATCCCAGATCTTACCATACGTAGCAGTTTCCTAGTTGTACACCTTACCATGCCTACGAGCTTTTTCTTCCTCAAGCCTGATATACTCCTCCATAGTAATGTTGGGGTCGTCTATTTTGACCTCTAATAAATTCGCTAGGAAAGAAAACTGTCAGATAGCTTAATACGCCGTATTGATGATAGAGTCGAATACACTGTATTGGTTTGAAAAAAATTTATACTCCGTATCCAATAAATTGAATTCGCCGTATTGGTTTGAAATTTTTTTATAGCGTACTTTGAATAATGCACACAAACACACAATATGCAAAAATATACAATGCAGAAAATTAAACACACAAAACAAACACAAAAATATGCAAATTAATATAAGCTACACTAAACTAAAACACTAATAAAAACAAGAATTAAACAACTTCACTCCCCGGCAACGGCGCCAAAAACTTGAAGTTTTAAATTTATATTTTGCCGACTCAACCAAAAATAACACTTTAACAGGCAGTGTACTCGATCGGTAGTAGTTTCATGGTAAGTAGAGTGTCGATCACTGTGAGCGAGGTTAAATCTATCAATTTAATTAATACCTTGATTATCTAATCTATGTTAATTATATCCTATGTTAAACCTATGTCAGTCTAAATCCTAATTCTAATGGAAAAGGGGGGTTTTCAGCCTGAGAGACTGGCATAGTTTGGTTGGTGGTATGTGCTTAATTACACATACCTTTTACCTATTAAAACGAGCCTAAATGACCAAAAACGGACATAAAATGCCAAATATATGTTTGTTTTGCTTTGTATACTGTGCAGGTAACGGATATTCACTAAAGGACAAAAACAAAACCAAAACAGACAAAACCGAGCACAGGAATGGAAAGAGCGTGAAAAGTCAAAGTCAAAGTCTAAAAGTCTAAAAGTCAAAGTCAAAGCCAAAGCCAAAGACGTGTGCATCTTAAATGGGCCAACCCGTACCCCATTTAATGGACCGGGTCAGCCCATTAAGCCTTTATCTAAATCTTATAAAATTTAAAAGCGTAAAATCCATTAAATCCTAACCCGGCCCAAGTATAAGCCCATTAGCCTATAACATAACACCCGTTAACCCCTAAATCCCATACACCCTAAACCCTTTACACCATTAGTCCTTGGGGACTAACATAGTTAGTCCCTATCCATTAACCCCGCTACCCTTTCATTAACACCCCGTTACCCTAAAATCAACTAAACCTTTTTCTCGTTAAACCCATTACTATTCACCCGTCCCTTTCCTTTGCCCTGCACCAAGACAAAGCACAAAACCCAACTAAAACCCCACCCCAGAAGAGGACAACTCCACCTTGGCAATCCCATGGAAGCTTATTGGACAAAATAAATCAAGGGTTATGATGCGGGTTTAAGAAGCACGAAGAAGAATCAATGGCCAAGATTGAGGGCTTGGAGAGCACTCTTAACTTCTCCTCACAGAAGAAACACACAAGCTCAAGACCTAGAACCTTCTCTGCTCGGCTATATATGGAAGACTAGTTTCTTTGTTGATGGCATCTAGTTTTTTTTATCTAGTTTAGAATAGCTTATTTATTGTATTTTTAGCTTATTGTAGTTTAAAATCAGCTTATTGTATTTTCTTTTTAAGTCTTGTAAAAGTTTTTAAGTATTAATGAAATTTTAAGTTTTATTGCAAAATTCTGCTTTACCTTATGTTAATGAATTATAAGTTATGATAAGCTCTAATAAGCTCTTATATAATCTGTTTTCATAAAGCAAATTAGACTTTTTCATAGCTTTAAGTTTTTAAGAAAAGTTCACTCAAAAATCACCCATCAAATTCCACAGCTTATTTTGGATGATAAGCCAGAAATGGACGGGCTTATGGACACTACTAGCTTGTCTTTGACAAGCTAGAGCTTTGTAGAATAAGCTCTAAGAACCTTTTATATCCTTGTTTGTGCAGAGGGACTTGTAAGCTCACTCTTTACTTTTTATAGCTTAAAACTGTTAGCTTATTAAACTGCTTATTATTGCTTATTTATGTTGTTCATTGCTTATTTATGCTTGCTTATTGATTAGAAGTCTTTTACTTAGGTTTTGAGTAAAACTGTCTTGGTAGCTTAAAATTGCTTATATTGTATTGCTTATTGTCTAGTGCTTATTAGTGGTTGAAAATTGCTTATTTGTCCTTATTTTTTTATGCTTAATCTATTTTTAGTTTTATAAGTTTTCTAAGTTTGTATTAAGCTTAAAATGACTTTTATGTTTTAAAGGGGTGTTTGGCACAAGCAACACTAACTAAGGTTAGTGCTGCTTGAGTAATTTGTGTTTTAAATCCCAACTTTTTAAGCTTATTTTAGTAGTTTTAATCAGTTTACAAAAGTTTTTAAGGTCAAAACTTATTTTCTAAGTCTTTTATAACAATGTCTTGAAACTGTGTTTCTCAAACTTACTCAAACTGCTTTCATTTGTGATTCAGTTCTTAAGTTGTTTTAAGGTTTTATTTTTGCCCCATTTTGACTTCTATATGCATTAGAATAAAAGTCATAAGGTTTACAATTGTCATTTTTTTGGTTGTGGGTCAAAACTGTCAAGCTTAGTTGTAAATTTTTAAAAAGGTTTAAACACCACTTTTCAAGTTTAAATTTAGAGTACTTAAAAGATGTTTTAGGTTTTGATTTTCAATACATAAGCTCTTTGGTGTACAGGCTTCATCCGTTTGAGCTTTTTAAGGTATTTAAACATCATTAACTAGCTTAAATTTAGGCCTGCAAAAGCTCTTTAGTCTTTTAGAAAAAAAAAACTTGAAAAAAAACCAAAAAAAATGTTTTAGGGTAAACAACCATTTTTATAAGTCGTTTTCTAGCTTTGTAGTTATTCAAACTGCTTTAATTTAGCTTTTTTCTTATAGTTTGTAGTACTAACTTTATCTGTTTTTAGGTTTTAGACCTTAGCTTATTAGTTTAGTAGCTTAAAAAGTAGCTTAAAGGCACCCTCTTAGGCTGTTTGGTTAACAGTTTTTGCCATAAAGCTAATTTTGATTTTTGAGCTTATTGCTTATTGGATTTGCTTAATTAGTGTTTAGGATTGCTTATTAGGTTAGGTTTAAGGCCCTTTTAGCTTATTTAGCTTAGATGCTTTCCAGCTTATTTGTTTTGCTTATTTCTAGTTCAAGGTGCTTATTAGACATAGCTTAGTATTTGATTTAGCTTATTTTGTTTTGCCTTGAGCTTATTTAGTTTTTAAAAGTAAAAATATTTTAGTTAAAGAGTAACTTAGTTATAATAAGCCGCTGTCATTTTCATAAGCTTATTTCAGGCTTATTTTAAGTTTCTAAAAATATTGCCTTTATTAAAGTTGGTCTTTAAGCTTATTAGAAGCTTTTGCAAAAAGAAATTTCAAAAAATAAAAACATTTGGGTGTATAGGAACGCCCCAGTTTCGAACCCAGGACCTCAACCTTAACACCCAAACGTTTTAACAACACCACACACTACCATCTGCGCCCTTGGGTCTTTTCTGTTAGACCTTGGGGCCACTTGGTATATAAGGGGTGTTTACCCTTTTAAGCTTTAAGACTTTAGGGCTTATTTATAGTTTATTAAGATAAGCTGGTAGTTCCATTTTATTTTTCATAGGATTAGTATTGTCTTAAGTACTTTTCCTGAATTTTTTAGAATTTTCCAATTTAGTTTAATATTTTTAATAATATTTTTAGGTTAAATTAGTTTTTAATTCATATAAAATTAAATAAAAGTCAAAAAAATATAATTCTTTTTTCTAAAATTATTTTTAGTGATTTAGGACATTTAAAAATTAAATTTGCATTTGTAAGGTTAAAATTTGTAGATTTAGGTTTTTAAAGCTCGGGTTTTGATCCAGTTATCGTTTTTCGTGTTTTAACTTTAATTGCTTTCATTTTTAGCTTGCTTTTATTTGTTCTTGCATATTAATTGTAGAAATAGAAAAAAAACATTGAATCATTCAATCACGCGATCACGAACTTAATCACGATTCTCAATTCACGCCTCGTCGAGAAGCGACTCGGGAAGGTTTTGGATTTACTTTGGTCAAAAGTAATCTCTTAGAAGCCTTACGGAATACTTACTCTCTCTTATCATTTGGTATTTTGATTTTAATTATATATATATATATATTAAGTTATATATATAAGTGTAATTAAGTTTAAGTATCAAATTTTTGGCGCCGCTGCCGAGGAGGTTGTGAAACGATTATTGTGTACGTTTGAAGATTAGTGTTTAAAGACCCTTCCCTATGAAGTTATCGCTTTCATTTGTGAATATTTTCTTCTATTATCATGTAATAAAAAATACCATTTTTTTTGAAAAAACAACAAAATCAACCGTTGTGTCACTTGTGAATTTGGCTCACCTTTAGATTACAAACTATAAGAGAGGTATAAGGAGGGTTGATCCGACGAACTTCGACCCGAAAGAAGAAGGTTTTTAATAGCTTCGCGCTTACTCGCTCCTCCGCTTCTTTGTGCGTTTTCTAGAGAGCTACCATACACTTGTTTGATTATCAGTTACAAAAATATTTTTCTCTTTTTTATTTTCTCTTATTTTGTTCTTAGTGTATGCAAACTCGCTCTTCGTCAAAATTCGTTGGTGAACCTTCTACGAATCCTACTTCTACGATTCCGAAACGTCGTAATCGTAGACGTTCTATACAAAGAGTCGAACCGTTTTCTCTTGTAGAGACTCCCGTAGTTACGATGGCCGATCAACGTACTATGGCGGAATTACTCCGTGCACCCACCGAGGGTTATGCGGAGGCAATCGTAGTACCACCCATTCCCGCTGAGCATTTCGAGCTCAAGCATAGTCTAATCAATCTTGTAACTTCAAAACAATTCTTCGGTTTTGAGAAAGAAGATCCTCATGCTCATATTCGATATTTTAACAAGATTACTTCTACGTTGAAGTACAAAGATGTGCCCGAGACATCGATTAAGCTTATGCTTTTTCCATTTTCTATCGATGGTCCAGCCCGGATTTGGCTCGACAAAGAACCTCCTCGTTCTATTCTCACTTGGGACGATCTTGTGTCCAAGTTTATTAACCATTTCTTTCCTCCCTCAAAAACAACAAATCTCCGGAATGAAATTTCAAATTTTCAACAACGTTTTGATGAATCATTTTATGAGGCATGGGACCGATTCAAGGATCTCCTTCGAGCATGCCCACATCACGGTTTTACCGAATTGCATCAACTCGATACCTTCTACAATGGTTTAAACCCATCCGATCAAGATTCTTTGAATTCTGCCGCCGGTGGCAATCTTTTGGAAAGAAGTGCACAAGATGTGTTGAAAATTATTGAAAACAAATCAAAAGTTCGTAATTCAAGAAACAAACCGATTGTTTCTCAAGTGAAAGCAAGTAATGTTGATTCTTCAGAGATAGCCAGTGCCGTAGCCAGTGCCGTGACTAGTGCCATGACCGCCATCAAGTAACCCCAGCTCCAGCTTCCGTAAAAGCTGTTAAGGAATCTTATGTTACTTGTGGCGGTGCTCATTCTTACCGACAGTGTCCTGCCACCGATGGCAACACTTTTTCGGGCTATCAAGACAATATTCAAGGATATGTTTCAGCAGCCGCAATAAACTATAATCAAGGAAATACCGGATACCGTCCTCAAAATGTAGCTAACCAAATTCGACCATCGGGTTTTGCTCAACCGAATGTGCAAAATAATCAAACCCGGTACAATCAAGGTTACAATCAAAACAGAGGAATTAATCAAGGAAACCCAAATTATCAAGCTCCGGCTTATCAAGCGTGATCTCAACCACAGTTGGACGATAGTTGATTTCTCAAACTACATACAGGCACATGATGCGGGAGGTAAATAAAAACATGCCAACCCAAATGACCTCTTTAACAAATTCTAACATCGAGCTTAAGAACATGTTTGGTCAATTCATGAAAATGAATACCGCTTCTACTTCGAGTTAGGGTTCACTTCCTAGCAACACCGTTGCTAACCCGAGAGGTGATTTAAAAGCAATCACCACCCGAAGTGGCATTTCTTATGATGGACCCCCAATTCCACCCCCGTCTTCTTCTCTTCCCAAGGTGGTGGAACAGGAACCTGAGGTGACAAAGGATATGGTGCTTCCAAGTACCGAAAACATCCAACCTCTGGTAGTCCAAATTTAAGCTCCAATTGATGAACCCGTTGTTACTCCTAAGCCTAAACCGTCTATACCTTATCCTTTGAGAGACAACAAACAAAAGCTCCGTAAAAAAGATGATAAGCTAGCTTCGAAATTTGTTGAAATCTTTAGGGAATTACATTTCGAGCTCAGTTTAGCGGATGCTCTTCTACATATGCCGAAATTTGCTTCAATGTTTAAAAGTCTCCTTAATAACAAATAAAAATTGTTTGACTTAGCCAAAACACCGGTGAATGAGAATTGTTCGGCGGTTATCCTAAAAAAGTTGCCCGAAAAACTTAGAGACCCCGGCAAGTTTCTTATTCCTTGTGATTTTCCGGAGTTAGTTGAATGCTTAGCCTTGGCCGATCTTGGTGCAAGCATCAACTTGATGCCTCTTTCCATATGGAAGAAGCTCTCACTCCCCGAACTTACTCCTACTCAAATGATTTTTGAACTTACAGACCGATCGACTACTAGTCCATCCGGTATTGCCGAAGATGTCTTTGTAAAAGAAGGAAAGTTCCATTTTCCGGCCGACTTCGTAGTCGTTGATTATGTTGTCGATCCTCGGGTTCCCTTAATTCTCGGGAGACCCTTTTTGAGGACGGTGATTCATTAGAATATGTATATACGTAATAATAAAATATAATATGATAGAAAATTACCAAATTACCCTTGAGGACAAAGGTAAAAAGGAAAATCTTCACAAATATATAATAAAATACGTATATAAACCGGGAAGTATGATTCCCGGGTCGTTATCCCCCAACGACTTGTAAAATTGAAACCATGTTTGATGCTCGGACAATGATTTGAATTGGAAACAAAGGATTGATTTTGATTATTACTTTTTAACTTTAAATTAACAATTCTAACCACTTACGTATGAAGGACATAAAACAGGAAACTAAAATTTAACTAAAAACGCAAAACGGGACCCTTAAACGGAGGTCAAAAACCCTAAATTACTAAAAATAAACCTAACTTATTTTTTTTCTTTTTAAATGGATTCTATTTGACTAAAAAGTAAGTTTAAAGAAAACTAGAACAAAAACGGAGTTGAAATGAGCGTTAAAACACGGAAAACGAGAACGGGGACAAATCTCGTTCTTTAAAAATCGAAATTTTGCAAATTAGACCCTACGAAAGCAAAACTAATTTTCCTATGAACTTTACGATAAAAGAAAATTTTTTAAAAAAGATTTATATTTTTTTGGGATGTCACTTTTCTATTATTTCTAATGCATTCTTTTCGTACGTTTTTAATGAAAATAAATGTTTAAAAATACTAAACGAACTATAAAAATTCTAGAAAAATTACAGAAAATAGCTTATACTACTTAAAACCTAGGAAAAATAAGCTTATAATCACAGCTTATCAAATAAGCCACGAAATAAGCTATAACAGCTTAATTAGCTTATAAGGCTAAATGAGTATAAATAATAAATGTTGCAAGAGTCTAATGAAAAAGACCCAAGGGCGCAGTGGTAGTGTGTGTGTTATAAAGGTTGAGAGTGTTGAGGTCGGGGGTTCGAGTCTTGCTCACCCCCGACTTCCACTTTCCTTTTTTTTCAAAAACCTATAAAAGCAAAGTTGTAAAGCACCTAAAAATAAGCATTTTTAATTAAAGCAACTTTTTATAAAAAGCCCTAAATAAGCCAATAGAACAGCTTAAAACATGACAGAAGCTTAACTATGCTTTTGGTTATTTTACTTAAACTAAGTAAGCTCAAATCCTAAATTAAGCTAATCCTATTTAATAAATACGCAGTAATAAGCAAACCTTGGCCTAAAGAGCTTAAATGAAACGAAATCAAGCACAAAGAAAAAACAAAAGCTATGAATTTCAAAATCAAGCAATTAGAACATTTTAACAAACCAACCAGTTTTATAACTCACTTTTGAGCTTAATTTTGAGCAACAAAACAAGCACCTTAGTAACTACAACTTGATTTTTCTAAAAGAATAGCTTAAATGCTATAAGAAAATGCTTTTTGGAAGAACTTTGAAACTTAAGAGCTTATTGAAAAAGGTTTGTGAAAACAAACAATTTAAACAGCTTATGCTGTCTTTGAATTTTATGTTTAAGAAAGTAAAATAGTGACTTAACAGCAAAAAACAGCTAATAGAATCACCGCTAATTTTTAAAAACTAAGTTGAGACAAATAGAAATTATCCTATAAGCTACTAATATTCTAAAAATCAAAAGCTAACAGCTAATTTACCCTACTAAAACTTGAGCTAAAAATTGACAGTTTGTTCAATTTTAACTGCTGATGCAGTTGACACTTTTTTAACCTTAACTCAAATCCTTTAAATGCAGAACCTATGAACCAATTTTAACACTCAAAAATCACCAACTTAAGAACATTTCAAGCAATGATTAATCCTTGAAATGATTATCACTAAAATACAAAAGAGACTTTAACTGATTTAAGATTATATTACTTTAACTAATGGAAACTCTATTAATTCTAACCTAGATTATAAAAACAGCTTAAATTCACTTAGATAAGAAACTAAAAACACTATCCTAAGTCTAAAAAAAACTCTAGCAGTACTAACTTATGGTTAGTACTGCTATTCCAAACACCCCTTTAACTATAGAAAATTCTATTTAAACTTTTGAAATTAAGATTTAAAACTTAAAACTCAATTACCAGGCTACACACAGCTTATAACAACCATAATAAGCATATATGAATAAGCAAATAAGCCAAAACCAATAAGCTAAAAACTAATCTACTATTTTTGGATTTTTAATGAATTGTTAAGTTTCAATTTAGTTAAAATAAAATATTACTTCAAAAACCTAAAAACGATGGTAAAACATAATCAATAAGCGCAAAGAGACAGTATTAAGTACTATTAAACTAGTTATAAGCTGAAAATAAGTAAATGCAAGATTTAAACTAAGAAACTTGAAATTTAAAGAGAGATTACCTCCGCCTTAGCTAAACAAAGGCATTTATAAGTCAAAGTTGTCTACAAGCCTAGCTTATCAATTAAGCTGTAAAAGTCTTAGATGAGCTCATCCATTACTAGGCTCATCTTCGTTAAATCCAAAATCCATAAACAAAGGTTATTAAGCTGGATTTAAAGACTTTAAGTAGATTAAAGCTTAATAGAGCTCAATTACAAGCTTAGAGACTTGTAAGAGCTTATAAGAGCTTGTAGTGAGCTTATGAAACAGTAGCATCAATATTTGAAAGAGATAAGGGCTTATAAGTGAAAAACAGCTTATAAAAAACTAAACTTAGAATTTTTATTATACTTGAAACGGCTTACAAGCTGATTAAAAGATGGATTTACAACTGCTTTAAGAAAAAACGAGATTACAAGAGATTTAAAAGTAAAATTACATTTTAACTAAAAACTAAGTAAACTAATTTAGTTAAAAAAATACAGGAAAAGATATCCCATGTATGTGAGGAATGGCTTGTATTTATAGCATCCCTCTGAAGCTTCTAGGTCAAATTCACGTTACAGTCCTCTCTCCCTGTCTTCATTCCTTCCAATCATTGGAAGATTAATCTTTGGGCCGTTGGATCACAACTTAGCTCACACGGATTTGCCAGCGTGGCAATCCGTGATCTGTGACAGGCTTGGCTTTTTTGTGAGTACCTCAAATGTTAGCTCTATTTCCTTGTGCTTCTATTCACTATCCATATGTCCCTCTTGTGGGTATTGGCCAATCAGATTGCTTGGTGACGTATAAACTCTGCCAAGGTGTTCTTTAACACATGAATTACCCATCCTAACCCTTAATTAGCTTTTACCCTTTGATTGTGACCCATGGTAAAACCTAGAAGACGATGAACAGTAATAAACTGTTTTTCCCGCTTCTTTTTTAACTATAAGGGTGAGGGTTTGACTGGCTTATTTTTGGGTTTTGACTTCGGGCCAGGGTAAAAGAAAATGGGCCACAGGTTATAAGTTTGGGCTTGGACTTATGGTTTTGGTTATAAAGAGATAACGGGTGTTAATAAGGAAATTAACGACCGTTAGGGTTTAGGGCTTGATTTTTGAACTTTGGTATATTTAAAGGGGCTGTTTAGGGAAATTTTGGATTTTGTCTTTTTGTGTTGACCATGTTTGACTGAAGGTTGACTTGAGTTGACTTTTGATAGCATTCTCACGGCTCTTTGCATGCTCTTCCGTTCCCGTGTCCGTGTTTGTCCGGTTTTGACCGTTTTCTTGTGATTTTTACAAATATCGCACTACAAATCACAAGACTAAAAAGCATATTCAAACATTTAAAGCACAATTTTATCTTTTTAGGACTATTTTTGATATAAAATGGATATGTGTTTTCACACATATCAAAATTCCCCAAACTAAGCGATTGTGTGTCCTCACGCAATGTTATATGCCTTATAACCAAATACCTCAAAACTTCCCCAAACTAAATCTTTGAAAAGTAGCAAAGATTTTTGCGGAGAGGGTTAAGAAATCACAAGTTATAAAACACCCTTATTTCCCATTTTCCTAAAACTTTTCCATTTTTTTAATAATATAACTGAGATTATTTCGACTTTCGTTATTTCCATAACTGTTAGGGATCATAGAACAAGATGCATTTCGATTCTGAGAATGCCCCAAAAAGGATAAATTCATCGTTTCCGACTTTTCACTTATCCAAACCAAGCTTAAAACATAATCACAGCTAAATATCAGTAAAAATGCTAACACTACTCATATTTGCAACTTGTGAACTTTTCACTCCCGACATTTATTATATCTTAAGTGATTGTGCTATTTATGAATTTCAACCATAGATCAACTTTTTGCAACATACTATGCTTTACGTTCCACCTTAGAATAATGAGTTTAAAGGCGAGATCATCCCATGTAGCGACTTTCGTCTCGGCACATCCCAACCTTACGGCTAAGTGACCAGGCTTTTGACACCCCACAGAGACTAGTATCGGGACTCACGGACCTTAGGTTTCAAAAACTCTCAGGTTTCCCGGATATTCATAGCTTATAAAATAGAATAGTCAAAGTGCAAAAGCATATTTGAATTTAACAAAAAGAAGTCAATTTATTAATTCACACTTAATTATTTAGATATTTATGCAATTGTAACCCTCGACCTTTTAGAAGGCTGCAACATCGGTTGTGAGCCGGCAAGATGCAACAAACTTTTATCAGTCTTGGATCTTTATTTTACTATGGGCTTTCTTTAGAAGACTACCACATCGGTTGTGAGCCGGCAAGAGGTAGTAAACTTTTATCAGCCCACAGCTTTTATTATTATATTATATATTTTACCATTATTTATTTATTTTATATAGAAGACTTCTTTTTGAAAAATTCAAGTATAAATTTGAACTAAGACTAAAATTTTTGCTATATATTACATAAAAATTGTTGATTTAAGTTTAATTTCCAAAAACAGCACGTATATTAATCCGGTTAAGAGCTTATGGGAGAAAAAGCAACAAGTTACATACATGAGCTCTTAGGATTTCCAAATAATCCTTGTTTAGCATCCTACTCATACTTAACTCTATCATTTTTCGTTCTTCGCGAATTAGCGAACACTTAGCCTAAAAGTTAAGGAACAAGCTAGAGCTCAACACGCTCGATCGGGTCAAAATTTACTCTTATTCTTACCCAGCAAGAAAGTCAAAATTGTGACAAAAACACTTATTTTATTTTTGAAAATTTTAAATTTTTTCATATTTTTTGAAAATTTTGTGGGAAAACGGGGTACGTGAGAACAACGGGTAAAAGTAGGCAAGATAATATCGAAGATATACTACCCCATACTAAAATCAAACATTGTCCTCAATGTTTCCTAGCCTAAGACTTAAAAACCCCATACTAGAACTCAAAAAGTCTAATGCATAACTCAAACATGAAGAAAGTATCACAAATATCTTAAGCCGTTTATTAAGTGTGCTAAAAGATAAATGTTAGACGATAATAATCTTTAGGATATCGGATTTCCCCAAACTAATGGCAAGCAAAGGCTAGGAAGCTCGAGTGGACCGGGACAAAACACCGAACACGAGAGTCTTCAGAAAAGTTGGGTCTATCCTGCAAACAATCACAAGTACAAACAACAAACACAAAGAACGGAAGAGTACAAGCCTCCTCACAACACATTAGAAGCTAGAAAGAAAAATAGAAAATGGATAAGCATGGGGTGCCTCCCACGAAGCGCTTTGTTTTTGGTAACCGAGTCTAGCTATACCTCGGTCCTGAATTCAATCGTCTTAGGGCGTGAGTAACATGAAGAGAAAATCTAATCGGACTTTCATTATTATTGGCCAAACCATTAAATCACATGAACGTTCCATCCGATTTCTATGCCCCCGGTCTCAATTTTCGCTTCTTTGACATCCATTTTTTCTTTTTGTGTTTGTGTTTCCCCCCGCGCGCCCCCTGCCCCCCCCCCCCCCCCCCCCCCCCCGGGGGGGGGCCCCCCGGCCCCCCCCCCCCCCATGTGCCCCCCCCCCCCCCCCCCCCCCCCCCCCCCGGGCTTATCCTCCATTTCTGGCGAAGGAAAGTAAGGGAGAAACTTCAGGGTAGGTGAGATATGGAAGAAAAATCCAAGTGACAAATGTGAAGGAATTGTCAACTTTAACATTAATCTCACCTCCCCCTGGGTCAAAGCATTCGTCTTCATTAAGCTCATCAAAATTGTTTATTACGGGTGCATCGGTCTCAATAATTAAGCTAATCTCAGCATCTAGTGGTTCTGGAGGAGGACGAGGAAATGACGGATCAAGATCAAAGTGGAATGATTCAAACTCAGGAAGCTCCAAAAGAGGATCATTTGAATTATCAGAAATAACAACGCTAGTCAACCCTCCTTGATCGGGCTCAATCTCAAAAAGAAACGAATCATACTCGGGAAGAGAGTTATTAGCATGAGTAGTGGTACTGCCACTTCTCGTCTCTTCCGTATGATCGCTAAAAGTCTCGAATTCAGGTAAAAAGTTATCCGAGAAAGAGAAAAAAGTATTAGACTTCTTAAAGAATGAATGACTATCCGTGACGGAGATAGGAGACTTGAGCACATAATCAGGAGTAGGGTTGTCTTTCAAATATTCAATGTTAGCAATAAGACGATGGACGTTTAATAATTTCTCACGAAGAATAACGTCTTGGATTTGAAAAATATCTTCTAAGTCAAACTCTTTCTCTTCTTGATCTTCATTCTCCTCCTCTAAACTATCGTACTCCAAATTGAGAGGTGATGCTTCAACGTACTCGATGTTCTCATAAGAATCGTCATCACTTGAAATATCATGATCATAACAATCAACTTCTTCTTCATCAAATTCGTCTTCATCCATTCCCGGTGGAATAGGAGCGAATTCACCGGTGAACTCCTCGGAAAGAAAATCGATCTTAGGAGACGTGATCGGAATATCTTGACTAAGCAAAGATTCAGCATCAGAATGATCATTATCACAAATATCGTCGGAGACACCCTTGGATCCACTTGGGATTGGGACGAGGTCCTCAACACTAGATTTATCCTTTTCAGGAATAGTGCTAAGTTCCTTTTCCCCCATGATTAGAGGGTCTTCGGATCTTCGGATGGTTCATTGGGTGTGATCCTTTAGGCCTTCTCCATATAACAGTATACTCATCATTGTCATCATCGAAGTAGAAAAGCGGACGATTCCAGCTTGGACAATTAATATATTCTGAAAACTCTTCACTGATATTTCGCACACTACAAGCTTTACTCATCAATTCTTAAATATTCCTCTTGTCGATATTGCTGTCCATTCAAAGCATCTTTAATTCGCCAAAACCTTTCCAAGCTTATCAATTAAACCCTTTGGTGTTATTCCAAAAGGTATACGACTAAACTTCCTTAAGAAGGTGCACACGTCCTTCAAAAAGTTGTCTCTAACTTCTTCATCATCAATCATTGAAACATCCCAATATGGAATAAAACTTTGAGTTGCCGTCTCCTTCTTTTCTTGTTGACTTCCTTTAAGAATTTGCAAATCGTCCATAAGTTTAAGAAGCAATTCTTGCATAACTTCAGGTTGATTCTGCTCTTCTCTCATAACTTGCTTAATCTTCAGGAATCTCTCCTCAGCTAGTAATAAAGCCATGCACTTTTCATTAGGAGGTATATGATCATACTCCTTTAAAAAGGCTTGTATGGTTTCCATTAAAGTCT
This sequence comes from Tanacetum coccineum, assembly GCA_026074375.1. Classification (NCBI taxonomy): domain Eukaryota; kingdom Viridiplantae; phylum Streptophyta; class Magnoliopsida; order Asterales; family Asteraceae; genus Tanacetum; species Tanacetum coccineum. The sequence goes on from BQNB010055907.1 coordinate 31,485, forward strand.
TCCTCGAGCTTGCAAATTTTTCTTTACTTGTCTTTAAGGAGGATAATTGAGGGAAACTGCGGGGGTTGATATGGTCAAAAACCAAAGAATTAGGATCATTTAGCAAGAATTTTGTCATAATAATCTTCTATAATTGGTTGACAGTGAAAAATTTTCACGAGGGCCTCTGCAATTTTCACAACAATTGTATTGTTGAGAAGAACTTTGAGAATTTTGTGGAAAATAATTATCATTAAAGTTTTGATTGTAACACGGCTCCTGTTCATAGACAAGCGGGAACTGTGGTGGACAATCATAACCATAATGAGCATTATTTCCACATAACTCACACAAGTAAGTCTCAAACTGGAGTTGTGGAGGGTGGGTGAGAACACTTGGAGAATCATTGAAAGAATTAGGTTTGGAATCATAAGTGAATGAATTCTCATCTTCATAATTGCATGTCGGATGAACACTTGGCAAAGTCTGTGGGAGCTCATTAATGGTTTGATTGCATTGTTCTAGATTAGAGATAATCGGAGCTTTTGGTGGACAATTATAACCAATATGAGCACCGTTCCCACAAGACTTGCAAGTACATTGTTGACAAAAGATACCGTCTAACAAATCACCACACTTGTAACAACAATTGTGGTTAATTTGTAGAGGACTTTGCGAAGAATTTTCACCGGGGTCTTGATTGAAGATGAATGGCTCTTGAGGTGCACTAACAACGTTAGTGTTGTATTTGGATGACTTGGAGGTGTTTAGAATTTCGTCTTCATCATGAATTGTATACCAACCTTCATTCAAACACTTTCGCACAAAAACACAATGTCGACAATATAAACCATCAACCGGGTTTCCACAAGTTGCACAATTCTGAGGAGGTTTAGGAACAAGAATTTTGTCTTCAAGACCTCCTTTTGAACAACAAAAATCCGCAGTGTACAAAGCTCCACAAGTCATGCATTCCTTAATCGAGAAGAGTGGGTTTAAACGATGATCGAGTGACGCCATAAGAATTAAACAATTTAGAGGGTTAAGGAAAAGAATTAAATGGATAAGAAGAAAAAGAAGATTATTTTTGGTTTTTGATCTTATTTTAACGGACAATGAGATAGACAACTTGAACCAAATAATCAAACTTACTTCACGGTAGCTCTTAAAAATTTTACTTTTTAAGGTGAGTCGTTCCTCGTAAATGACACAAATGGCAAGTTTTTGAATCTTTGATTCGAGTTGGGAACTTATTATGGATAATACCTCAATTGAAGGTATTATTTGTTGGTGTTCTTTTACCAACTTTGTTTATTTTATTTTTTATTATGGACAATTTTTTTTGTTTTTTTATTTTTTATTTTTTATATGATAATTATACTAAAGAAAGGAAAAATATTTTTTTTACTTTTTATTTTTATAATTTTTTTTATTTTTTATTTTTTAACAAAACAAAACTTTCAAAAACGAAAGGGTCTTCAAATCACGATCAACAAACTTCAAACGAGAGAATCTTAATCACAAATCCCCGGCAGCGGCGCCAAAAATTGATTCGTCAGAATCTATATATACGTAATAATAAAATATAATATGATGGAAAATTACCAAATTACCCTTGAGGACAAAGGTAAAAAGGAAAATCTTCACAAATATATAATAAAATACGTATATAAACCGGGAAGTATGATTCCCGGGTCGTTATCCCCCAACGACTTGTGAAATTGAAACCACGTTTGATGCTCGGACAATGATTTGAATTGGAAACAAAGGATTGATTTGATTATCTACTTTTTAAAAATTAAAATTAACAAATTCTAACAATTAAGCATGAAGACAAATAACGGGAAACCAAAATTTAACTAAAAACGCAAAACGGGACCCTTAAACGGAGGTCAAAAACCCTAAATTACTAAAAATAAACCTAACTTAATTTTTTCTTTTTAAATGGACTCTATTTGACTAAAAAGTAAGTTTAAAGAAAACTAGAACAAAAACGGAGTTGAAATGAGCGTTAAAACACGAAAAACGAGAACGGGGACAAATCCCGTTCTTTAAAAATCGAAATTTTGCAAATTAGACCCTACGAAAGCAAAACTAATTTTCCTATGAACTTTATGATAAAAGAAAAAATTTTAAAAAAGATTTATATTTTTTTGAATATTTTTCTATTTTTTATGATTTTTTTAAGTTTTTAATGAAAATAAATGTTTAAAAATACTAAACGAACTATAAAAATTCTAGAAAAATTACAGAAAATAGATTATACTACTTAAAACCTAGGAGTAATAAGCTTATAATCACAGCTTATCAAATAAGCCACAAAATAAGCTATAACAGCTTAATTAGCTTATAAGGCTAAATGAGTATAAAGAATAAATGTTGCAAGAGTCTAATGAAAAAGACTCAAGGGCGCAGTGGTAGTGTGTGTGTTATAAAGGTTGAAAGTGTTGAGGTCGGGGGTTCGAGTCTTGCTCACCCCCGACTTCCACTTTCTCTTTTTTTTCAAAAACCTATAAAAGCAAAGTTGTAAAGCACCTAAAAATAAGCATTTTTAATTAAAGCAACTTTTTATAAAAAGCCCTAAATAAGCCAATAGAACAGCTTAAAACATGACAGAAGCTTAACTATGCTTTTGGTTATTTTACTTAAACTAAGTAAGCTCAAATCCTAAATTAAGCTAATCCTATTACTAAATAAGCAGTTAATAAGCTAAACCTGGACTAAAGAGCTGAAATGAAAAGAAATAAGCACAAAAGAAAAAACAAAAGCTAGGAATTTCAAATAAGCAATTATGAACATTTTAAATCCAAACAGACCTTAAACTCACTTTTGAGCTTAATTTTGAGCAACCAAACAAGCACCTTAGTAACTACAACTTGATTTTTCTGAAAGAATAGCTTAAATGCTATAAGAAAATGCTTTTTGGAAGAATTTTGAAACTTAAGAGCTTATTGAAAAAGGTTTGTGAAAACAGACAATTTAAACAGCTTATGCTGTCTTTGAATTTTATTTTTAAAGAAAAGTAAAACAGCTGACTTTAAAAGCTAAAAACAGATAATAGAATAAGCTAATTTTTAAAAACTAAGTTGAGACAAATAGAAATTATCCTATAAGCTACTAATATTCTAAAAATCAAAAGCTAACAGCTAATTTACCCTACTGAAACTTGAGCTTAAAATTGACAGTTTGTTCAATTTTAACTGCTGATGCAGTTGACACTTTTTTAACCTTAACTCAAATCCTTTAAATGCAGAACCTATGAACCAATTTTAACACTCAAAAATCACCAACTTAAGAACATTTCAAGCAATGATTAATCCTTGAGATGATTATCACTAAAATACAAAAGAGACTTTAACTGATTTAAGATTATATTACTTTAACTAATGGAAACTCTATTAATTCTAACCTAGATTATAAAAACAGCTTAAATTCACTTAGATAAGAAACTAAAAACACTATCCTAAGTCTAAAAAAAACTCTAGCAGTACTAACTTATGGTTAGTACTGCTATTCCAAACACCCCTTTAACTATAGAAAATTCTATTTAAACTTTTGAAATTAAGATTTAAAACTTAAAACTCAATTACCAGGCTACACACAGCTTATAACAACCATAATAAGCATATATGAATAAGCAAATAAGCCAAAACCAATAAGCTAAAAACTAATCTACTATTTTTGGATTTTTATGAATTGTTAAGTCAAATTTAGTAAAACTAAAATCTATACTTCAAAAACTGAAAACAGATGGTAAAACATAATCAATAAGCACAAAGAGACAGTATTAAGTACTATTAAACTAGTTATAAGCTGAAAATAAGTAAATGCAAGATTTAAACTAAGAAACTTGAAATTTAAAGAGAGATTACCTCTGCCTTAGCTAAACAAAGGCATTTAAGCTCAAAAGCTGTCTACAAGCTCTAGCTTATCAATGATAAGCTAGTAAAAGTCCATATGAGCTCATCCATTACTAGCTCATCTTCCTTAAGTCCAAAATCCATAAGCAAAGGTTACTTAAGCTGAATTTAAAGTTTGAGTAGATTAAAGCTTAATAGAGCTCAATTACAAGCTTAGAGACTTGTAAGAGCTTATAAGAGCTTGTAGTGAGCTTATGAAACAGTAGCATCAATATTTGAAAGAGATAAGGGCTTATAAGTGAAAAACAGCTTATAAAAAACTAAAATTAGAATTTTATTAATACTTGAAACGGATTACAAGCTTGATTAAAAGATGATTACAAATGCTTAAGAAAAACAGATTACAAGAGATTTAAAAGTAAAATTACATTTTAACTAAAAACTAAGTAAACTAATTTAGTTAAAAAAATACAGGAAAAGATATCCCATGTGTGTGAGGAATGGCTTGTATTTATAGCATCCTTCTGAAGCTTCTAGGTCCAAATTCAGTTACAAGCTCCTCTCAATCCCTGCCCTTCATTCCTTCAATCATTGGAAGATTAATCTTGGCCGTTGGATCACATCTTAGCTCACACGGATTGCCAGCGTGGCAATCCGTGATTGTGACAGGCTTGTGCTTCTTTTGTGAGTACCTCAAATGTATAAGCTCTATTTCCTTGTGCTTCTTTCACTATCCACGTGTGTCCCTCTTGTGGGTATTGGCCAATCAGATTGCTTGGTGACGTATAAACTCTGCCAAGGTGTTCTTTAACACATGAATTACCCATCCTAACCCTCAATTAGCTTTTACCCTTTGATTGTGACCCATGGTAAAACCTAGAAGACGATGAACAGTTATAAACTATTTTTCCCGCTTCTTTTTAACTATAAGGGTGAGGGTTTGACTGGCTTATTTTTGGGTTTTGACTTCGGGCCAGGGTAAAAGAAAATGGGCCACAGGTTATAAGTTTGGGCTTGGACTTATGGTTTTGGTTATAAAGAGATAACGGGTGTTAATAAGGAAATTAACGACCGTTAGGGTTTAGGGCTTGATTTTTGAACTTTGGTATATATTTAAAGGGGCTGTTTAGGGAAATTTTGGATTTTGTCTTTTTGTGTTGACCATGTTTGACTGAAGGTTGACTTGAGTTGACTTTTGATAGCATTCTCACGGCTCTTTGCGTGCTCTTCCGTTCCCGTGTGTGTGTTTGTCCGGTTTTGACCGTTTTCTTGTGATTTTTGCAATATCCGCACCTACACAATCACAAAGACAAAACAAGCAATATTCAAGCATTTAAAGCACAATTTTGTCTTTTTAGGGCTATTTTTGATATAAAATGGATATGTGTTTTCACACATATCAAAATTCCCTAAACTAAGCGATTGTGTGTCCTCACGCAATGTTATATGCCTTATAACCAAATACCTCAAAACTTCCCCAAACTAAATCTTTGAAAAGTAGCAAAGATTTTTGCGGAGAGAGTTAAGAAATCACAAGTTATAAAACACCCCTATTTCCCATTTTTCTAAAACTTTTCCATTTTTTTTAATAATATAACTGAGATTATTTCGACTTTTGTTATTTCTATAACTGTTAGGGATCATAGAACAAGATGCATTTCGATTCCGAGAATGCCCCAAAAAGGATAAATTCATCGTTCCCGACTTTTTACTTATCCAAACCAAGCTTAAAACAAAATCATAGCTAAATATCAGTAAAAATGCTAACACTACTCATATTTGCAACTTGTGAACTTTTCACTCCTAACATTTATTATATCTTGAGTGATTGTGCTATTTATGAATTTCAACCACAGATCAACTTTTTGCAACATACTATGATTTACGTTCCACCTTAGAATAATAAGTTTAAAGGCGAGATCATCCCATGTAGCGACTTTCGTCTCGGCACATCCCAACCTTACGGCTAAGTGACCAGGATTTTGACACCCCACAGAGACTAGTATCGGGACTCACAGACCTTAGGTTTCACAAAATCTCAGGTTTCCCGGATATTCATAGCTTATAACATAGAATAGTAAAAGTGCAAAAGCATATTTGAATTTAACAAAAAGAAGTCAATTTATTAATTCACACTTAATTATTTAGTTTTTACGCAATTGTAACCCTCGACCTTTTAGAAGGCTGCAACATCGGTTGTGAGCCGGCATAATGCAACAAACTTTTATCAGTCTTGGATCTTTATTTTACTATGGGCTTTCTTTAGAAGACTACCACATCGGTTATGAGCCGGCAAGAGGTAGTAAACTTTTATCAGCCCACAGCTTTTATTATTATATTATATATTTTACCATTATTTATTTATTTTATATAGAAGACTTCTTTTTGAAAAATTTTTATTATAATAATAATAATATTTCTTATTATTATTATTTGTTTATTTATTTATTTTTCTATTTAAATCTATTTTAAAAGGAAAAAAATTGCGTGATTTTTTTTAATTCTCTGACGCTACCAAACAGTGGAATTCAATAAACTTTTTCACTGGATTTCATTTCTAAGAAATCATATTCTCTGCTTCATTTCTAATCTTTAAAATTCTCTCTACCAACCGTGCCCTAAAAGAAGAAGAAAAAACAAAATTTTCAAGAATAGCTGTGTAGAACCTGCTGTTGTTGTGCTGCCATTTTGGACCATGTGGGTGGCAAGGTTACATTTTTCATAATCAGTTTAATCAACCTAAAATATGTTGTTAAAAAAACCTAAAATATGGTCTTGAATCACTTTACTAAGTACAGTGTTACGAATAACGCCCTAAAGTAGCTCGACCACACGTGCCACCTCTAACAAAATAAATAGGTTCTCTTCCCACAACGGAAATGATACCCATATTTGATATCTTATTGAGCGATTTACGCTTTTAACTTTGCACAGATATTGACCTCCTTACCTAATGTGTGTTTTTAATTTTTACTTTTGTAGCTTAAAAGGTGGTAGCGGATTAAATGCGTGCCAAGGGTAAAATTGGTAAGATATTCGCTGATGTGATTGGTGGTTCTGTCAGCTATCTTTTCTGAGGATCTACACAAGTTTGTGGCTTATGGTAAATATGATTTGAACTTTTATTCTTTGTGTTTTAGAAGGGTCATCAGGCACATGTGGGACACCAAAAGATTGTCCCAATGACAAAACATTTCAGCAGGGAGCCACAACTGAGGGCAAAGAGGAGAGATGTACCCTGGAATAAAGAGAAAAAGGTAAATGATCACAATTTTCTACCATTGTCCATGCATACTAATAGAAAATAAATTTCCCATCTTTTATACGAATAAGGCAACTTTGAAGTTACGTGTTTTACTATATATTTTTGTTAGTAGGATTATTAAGTCTAGGCTTTTTACTTATGCTTATGTTGTGCTTAGCTCATCAGCGTTGCACATGCTTATGCATTCATTATTGGGTTATGCAACGATGCTAAAGTTCACAAGTTTTGCATAACAACATATGTATATATGTTGTGATGTAGTCACAAATTAAATTTTTTATTTTTATAAATTCGTAAATGCTTGAATACATACATAA
>BQNB010055908.1:0-35282 GCA_026074375.1 Tanacetum coccineum
TCGGGGTTGACTTTGGTTGACTTTTTCAGACTTGGGCTTTGTCTTGACTTTGTCTTTTCCACGCTTTTCTATTTCGTGTCTGGTTTTGTCGTTTTGGCTTCGTTTTTCGTCCTTTTCTTAGATATCCGTTCCTGCACAACATAATTAGCAAAATAAGCATATATTTGGCATTTTAAGTCCGTTTTTGGTTATTTTAACTTGTTTTTAAAGGTAAAAGGTATGTGTAACTAAACACATACCAGCCACTACGTTTGCCTTCCCTGGGTGATAACGGATGTCCCAATCGTAATCACTTAGCAATTCTAGCCAATGGTGTTGCCTCATGTTAAGCTCTTTTTGGTCAAGAATGTGTTGTAGACTTTTATGGTCGGTGAACACGGTGCATTTGGTTCCATATAGATAATGTCTTTATATATTTAGAGCAAACACCACCGATCGAAGTTCTAAATCATGAGTGGTGTAGTTCTTCTCATGAATTTTTAGTTATCGAGAAGCATAGGCAATCACCTTCTCAATCTGCATTGATACAACACCTAAACCTTTGTGTGAAGCATCACAATAGACCATAAAATCTTCGCTTCCTTCAGGTAAAGCCAGAATTGGCGCACTGCGCAACTTCTGCTTTATTAACTGAAAAGTATTTTCTTCCTTTTCTCCCCAATCAAATTTGATTCCTTTCTGAGTAAGCTTTGTCATTGATTTAGCAATCTTCGAAAATCCCTCAATGAACCTTCGATAGTAACCAGCAAGACCTAAAAATTGGCAGATCTCCGTCGGTGTCTTAGGAGATGCCCAATCTTTGATAGATTCTATCTTGGCTGGATCCACATGAATACCTCTGCTATCAATGACATGACCGAGAAATTATACCTTCAGAATCCAAAATTCACACTTTGAAAACTTGGCATACAACTTCTCCTTCTTAAGCAATTCTAAAATTTCCTTAAGATGTTCTTCGTGCTCTGTCTTGTCCTTTGAATAAATAAGTATGTCATCAATGAAGACGATTATGAACTTATCCAAGTAGGGCTTGCACACTCGGTTCATGAGGTCCATGAATACCGCAGGTATGTTTGTTAGTCCGAAGGGCATAACCTGAAACTCGTAATGGCCATACCGAGTTCGGAATGCCATCTTTGGAATGTCTTGTTCTCGTACTCTCAGCTGGTGATAACCCGATCTCAAATCTATCTTGGAGTAAATGCTGGATCCTTAGAGTTGATCGAATAAATTGTCGATCCCCAGGAGTGGATAACGATTCTTCACTGTTAGCTTATTTAACTCCCGATAGTCAATGCACATCCTGAATGACCCGTCCTTCTTTTTGATGAACAAGACCGGGGATCCCTAAGGTGAGGAACTAGGTCTTATGAAGCCTTTGTCGGAAAGCTCTTGCAGTTGTTTTGACAATTCCTTCATTTCGGACGGTGCCAGTCGATACGGTGCTCGAGCTACGGGCGTGGCTCCTGGAATTAAGTCGATCTAGAATTCCACTGGTCGAGCTGGAGGAAGACCCGGCAAGTCCTTGGGAAACACTTTTGAAAAATCTTGAACGATTGGTACGTCCTTAAGTTGCTTTCCTTCCGACTTGTCCTCCTCCTTCTTGGCGGATATTTGTGCCAAAAAGATCTGACATCCTTTCGCCATGTACTCTTGAGCCTTTAAACATGAGATAATGGTCAACCGAGATTCTTTGCTGTTGTTACTTTTGTTACCATAAAAAATCAAGGTTTCATTTCCATAAGGAATTCAAACAAGTTTCTCATCACATACGATCATGGCGTGACACCTTCTTAACCAATCCATGCCGATAATAATGTCAAAACTACCCAGTTCTATAGGCATTAGATCTATGTTGAACGGATGGTTTAAGAAATTTAAAGTGCAACCCCGTATAATAGTGTCTATCCTGACTATCTTCCCATCAGCTAATTTGACATCATAACTATTTTCTAATGGAGTTGGGGCGATGTTAATTGGGGAACTAAACACAGTAGATATAAAGCTCCTATCGACACCAGTGTCAAATAAGATAGATTCATAGCGGTTGTTTAAGAGGAACGTACTCGTGACGACATTGGAGTCCTAGTTCCTTGATGCATTCCCATTCTTCTCTGCATTTCCAACTGCGCATACCCAGCCTTGTGCATTCCCATTTCCCCCATCCTTATTGTTCAACTTTGGACAATCTCTCTTGAAATTTCATGGAGCTCCACATTCAAAACAACCATTCCCCTTGGGATTTGCCCCATTGCCCTTCTGAGTATTAACAACATTTGTGTTGCCAGAACTCCTGCAGTCACGGGCAAAGTGCCCTACCTTGTTGCACTTGTGGCACTTCTGAGTACACGGGCCATTGTGGTAAAAATGGCACTTGGTGCACTTAGGCAAAGATCCCCCATACGGCTTCTTTTCACTTGTCCTCATATTGTAGACCTTGGCGACATTCTGCCTCTTGAAGGGTTGTTGTTGATGACCATGGTTGTTTTTGGATGAATCATCAGCCTTCCATTTGTTGTCAAACTGTCTTTTCGCATAGGTGCAGAGTTTTTGATCCATCAAGTCGTTGGCCAACTAAATAGTCTCATCCAACATCTTGGGTCTGGCAGACTTGACATTTCCATAAATGTTATCAGGAAGTCCACTAATGTACTTGTCAACCTTCTCAGTTTCATTAACAACAAACTTGGTACATATCAGGGTTAGCTCTTGGAAACGTTCAGTGTATGTTGGGACATCGTTCCCTTTGACCTTTAGGTTCCACAACTCTATTTCTAGTTTCTTGATTTCACCCTGCGGAGAATACTTTTCCATCATTTTCTTCTTGAGTACTTCCCACATCATCGAATATTAATCAGGACCTAAGGTTCTTATTTGACTATTCCACCAAGTCAAAGCAGCCCCTAACAGAGTGTAGGTGGCAAACTTAACCTAATTTTTAATAACACAACCACTGATATTGAAGACTGATTCCATCTTTTCGATCCACCTGGTTAAACCGACAATGCCTTCAGTCCCTTTGAAGTTCAAAGGTTGGCATTTCATGAAGTCGGCGTAGAAACAAGGGCGCGCAGTTTGCACATTCCTTCGGTTATCCCCGTGCGAACTATGGCTTCCATCTCCATTGGTGGAGTTTCGTAGAAGAGCTTGATCAATCATAGCTTGAATGGATTTTGGGGTCATGTTGTTTTGGTTGGTGTTGTTAGGAGGGGTATTATATCCTCGTCTTGTCGCAGGTGCCATGATTCATCTAAATCACAAGAGACAAAACGTGAGGTCATAATCATGATGAGATATACAATAATTTACAAATGAGACAACAACATAAGAGAGGTATATGGTACAACATAACACATCTATTTCATTTATAACTTGGAAAATTTTACATGAAATAGTTTTTGATACACAAAATACAATACAAAAGATCTAAGGCTATGCTAGCGGGGAAAACCCCTAATACTTAACATGCCTGAACAACAGCCTATCAAAATAAAATGACATAGACCACTAAATGTGACTATCAGCATCCCTAGAAGCATCCTGGTGATCTGGAATCCTAGCATCTGGTCCTGGCTGTCTAGCTCTCTACTACCCTCGTAGTGCTAACAACTCGGCCTGCATGTCACCCATCTCTCGTCTCATGTCTCTCATCACATGGAGAGTCTCTACTATCTGTGCCTGATGCCTACGGTCAGTCTCTCAAAGCTCTGCCATCTCAGCTTGTTGCATCTAGGAGCGAGTCTCATGTACCTAGTGCTATGTCTGAATAAGAGTACCCTACAAATGTAGCTGTGTTTGATGTGCATAGAGCTGGGACTCGTGTGCATATACCTGCTCACAGTGGGTCTGAAGCTCATAATGGACCGCCTGACTCAGTCCTATCGCATGAGCCCAAGCCTCTTTGGAAGCATAGGCCTCCTCATCTACAATTAGTATGGTCTCTGGATGAGCTATCCTATCCTCCATAAGCAAGTCAACCCGCTACGAGTCCATAGTGACCCGCTATGATATGCGAGCCCTGCTATCCTGAGCATCCTTTAGTAGAGCATATAAGTCCTGCATATCATGCCCATGGAGCTCAGCAAGCTCTGTAACCCTAGTATTGACCTCTCTTACGGTCATAGGTGGTATCTCAGGAAGTGCATCTGCCGAATCCACCCAAGTATCCCTAATACCATACCCAACCTCTCTAATCCCTCGTCGTCTCTCTTCAGCATCTAAAGTGCTGACAAACCCATAATCTATCCCCTGACTTCCTGTAGGTCTAGCAGTAGAACTCTTCCCGACCTCATACCTGGAGCCTAGAGCAAAAAGCACAACTTCTTGCGAGGTGGCCACTCGGACTAAGGAATATCATCCCTACAGTTACCAAGTAGTGGCATGTATAGAGATGGTGGTAGTGGTGGTAGTAGAGGTGATGGTAATGCGGCAGTAACCACATCAACACGGGCCTGAGTGGAGGCTATCTTGAGTGCCTGGATTTGGGTTGGACACCCAGATGATGGTAGAAATGGTGATGGCATAGGTGGCGGTGATGAATAAGCAGATAAGGCCATGCACCTAGCAAGGCACTCCCCTGCAGAGGGTGGTGATAGTGAGATATGTGGTGATGGTGGTGGAGTAGGCATGGCTAGAAGTCTCTTAACCTCTGCCTCTGGTGGAAGGGATATGGAAGCCTAAAGCCAGACAGTAATCCTAGCTCTAGTGGTAGTAATGTCAGTGGAGGGTGGTAGTATAACAGGCTATGTTCCCTCAGGTGGGGAAATCAGCTCAACAGTAGGTACTACAACAGCAGAGTCGGCCAGAGCTAAGTGCTCCTCCTCCTCCTCCTCATCCTCCTTATCTTCATCCTCATCCTCGTCATCGGCGTCATCCCCGGATGAATCACCGTCATCATCATCTCCATCCTCTCCCCCATCAATAGGATAGTCAACCGGACCATCCTCGGTCTCATCATCCTCATACTCCTCTGGATCCTTTTCTAGATCTGACTCGACAACATATCTTGGTGACTCAGCAGTAGGTGAATCAACAAGAAGTAATGGCTGCTCCTCAACCAGAAACTCATGCTCATCCTCCAATGGTATGTACTCAGGGTAAATAGGCTCTGGCACATAGTCAAGATAATGTGGCTGTATAAACATAGGCTCATGCTCATCCTCGTCCTATGATACTAGTGGTGTATGTGGCTCCTTAGGGTCAGGTATGTAATCCGGTGATGGTGAGGCTACCGGCTGCATAGGGAGTCCATCGTATCCAAATACGATGACTCGTGGAGAACCTCCATCAGATATCTCCTCATCGGCTCCCTAAAATACCCTCCCTAGTTTGGAGTCAGTGTAGACGGAAGTGTAGGTAACCGCAGATGATGCAGAAGACATGACTACTGTAAAAACAAAAATAACTTATATAAGTATTAATTTTTAAGACTCTTATAGTAATATACGTAATATAATTTATATATTCGTATATCAATTATGCAATCACTTAGTAACTACTAATGCTAAAACATCGTATGTCATGTAAGCACATATGCTAGATTGCAAACAAGTAATGTAGGTGTGTCCCGTGCGAACCTCATTTCTAAATGCAGTGTTTGAAAATGGTTATAGTCCAAACAAAAACTTTTGACCTGGTTCTCTATAACCTTGGCTCTAGATACTAATCTGTAACACCCCTAAATCTAGGTGGCAGCGGAACGTTGAATATCCGAGGGCGTTACTTCATAGATCAATAGCACAAGATATGAGAACGACCACTAAACGTGTCGTTTTAAAAAGATACATTGGATTAACAAAATACTTGTTCATTACATAAGCACATGGCTTCAAATTGTTCGACAATATAAGTAAAGATTTCGGTTTATAACAAATGTTCCCAAAATGTAATACGCCTCAAATATTTAGTACCGACTCTCCAAAGAGTGACCCCCAATGTATCTTGGCACCTCGTGCCTTATTGACCTGAGAAAAACATGCTTAAAATGTCAACATAAAGTTGGTGAATTCATAGGTTTATGTAAATCGATTGAAGGACCGCAAGATTTCCATGTGTATGATTAAGCAACAGATGCAAACATCATAAAAAGTAATTATATTTTTCTAAGCTCATGACACTGAAGCTCGACATGTATGAATGCAGTAAATTGCCAATAATGCCCGTGAATGATGTTCTAACCCGCAACATCCCAAATCCGACATGGTATACGTTTGTTGTCCGGCAAACTGGCACAATGAGCGCTACTCACCCAAATGGGGATGTCAATCCCAAATAGATCTATTTATAACATTCACGCTCATAATCTAGTAATTGATAGTTCATGATAAGGGCTCAGTGGGTTATCGCTACTTAGGCAAACACGTAATCATAGTATAAAATGTACACTTGCGTCCAATTTGTAAAACAAAGCATGTTCTCAACCTAAAGATGTAAATCATTTAAATAATTGTAAAACATGGGGCTATGAACTCACCTGAGTAGGTAGTCCTCTGTGAATGATAAATATATCCAAGTATGGCAAATGAATCACACCGTCAAATACCTAAGTAAATACGGCCAGTCTTAGTCTATAAGTTTAGGCTAACGACTTAATGCATAAACTACAATAAATTGCTAGTTTATATATATACTGTTATCACTTGTGTGGTGGTGCACATGTTTATTGTATTTGTCTTTACTTGTTGGCTCTTGGGAAGGTATACAACTAAGGATAGATATCGTTAATGAATATATATTTATTAACCTGATAGTTTATACACCGATAAACCTTGACTTTAAATACAATAATACTTTTATTATATTAAGTCTAGTCCGACACTTCAAGTATTTATAAAATCATTTAAGTTGACTTTAAATACAATAATACTTTTATTATATTAAGTCTAGTCTGACACTTCAAGTATTTATAAAATCATTTAAGTTTTATAACATACTTTTAAGTTTCTATGTTTGACAACTTTAGTCCTTTTATTTAAGTTTGGTCAAATTAAGTCGTCACTTTTAGTCCTTTAACTTTACAAAAGTTATACTTTTAATATAAGTTATTCCAAAACAATACCTTATGTTTGAAATACGTCAATAATAGTCCTTGGACTCATAAAAATCAATATTTACAATTTACACCCTCTAGTTTGCACTTTGACACTTTTAGTCCCTAATTTGTAAAAATCACATTTTATGCCCGTTTAAGTTCTAACAAGTGGCAACAAGTTTTATTAAGCTCCAATAAGCCATATAAGCTATGGCAGCTTATAAATAAGCTCGGAAGAGCTTATTTAGGCTTATTGGACCTTATTGGGCTCGTTAAGGTCTAATAAGAAATTTACATGTCCAATCTAGTTTTCAAATGTACATAGGCCCTCATTAAGCTTATTTAAGCTTATTGAAACCGTTTGCCATAATAATAAGCTCGAATGAGCTTATTTTGAGCTTATTGGACTCGTTAGTCCAATAACTCTAGCCCGAAAGGTTTTAAAAGTCCATTAGAGTTTCATATTTGATCCAACTTATTTCTCTTTTATCAATAAGCACTTATGGGTCCGTTTTTATTGCTCGGCTTATTTATAAGCCAATAAGCTCGTTAATGGACTTTTGGCCCCATTAAGAGCTCAATAAGGGTTACGCGTGTTCAAGTTGATCCATTATAGGTCCAATAGCTTTTCTAGGTTTATAAATGACTCAATAAGATGCATAAGCTATGGTAGCTTATAAGTAAGCTTGGATGAGCTTATATTGAGCTTATTGGACTCGTTAGCCCAAAAATTCTAGCCTGAAGAGTCCAAAAAGGTTTATACATGATATAGCTTATTTTTCCTAGTCTTATTAAGTACTTAAAATTATAATTAAGCTATTTTTATTGTATGGCTTATTCAATAAGCTAATAAACCTCGTTAATGGTCTTGTTGAGCCCATTATGAACCCGATAAGGCCTCTTTCGTGTATTACCAACCCAAACGAGCTCAATAAGTCTTATAACCCTTCAATAAGTTCAAGTGAGCTTATTAATAAGCTGTGGGCCTTAACTAATGGACTGTTAGGCCCATTAACATCCGATAATGGACTGTTTGGCCCAACGTGATCTTTTAGTGGTCCGTTAGGCTTATTAGTGGTTTTAGGGCTTAGTTAGGGTTTTCGTTAAGCACATTAAGCTACTATTAAGCTCTTTAACTTATACCTAAGCCAACCTATAAGTTCGTGTCCTATTCATGGGCTTCGTGGCCCAGCAGTGGACATACACGTCAATTGTGGTACGTATGGTTTGGGTTTGTGGTGTTTATCCACGAACGCACACTTTGAGCTTATTTGACCTACCTATGGTTCATGTTTAACACATGCAAGCATCTAATTAGCCGTTATACTCTTTTCTTGAGGCAAGACATCATGTTTATACGAAATGTTCACGTGTAGGTTTCATGTATTTTGCGTATACGTGTTACTTTTCATATTGGTTTCATTTCGCGTAACATAAACGTAAATGTTTAATCCTTAGCTCGATATTAAGCCATGTGTTACACCTTTTAACGTATCCTAGCACCACACAAGTAGAGTATATGTATTTATGTATACGTGTACCATACATGGGTTAAACCATGCATGTTCACGCTCACGTTAATCTTGTTAAACACAAGTTATCGTGACCCATATTACTAGTTAAGAAGCAAAACGAACAAGATATGAATGTATACGAGTTAGGACTCGACTTACAATGGTCCTAGCTTAACCCGAAACCTTCTTGCTTTTAAACCCTCAAATGCATAATCCCTAGCCTCTTGAATATTAGTGATGTCGAATTTATATGGGTAGTGTCTTGGCTGTGAGGAATTCAAAACCAAGAGAAAGAAAACAAGGATGGTTTGTTTGAGAGAGTGTTTGTGTGTTTTAAGAGCTGTAAGAAAATTTTAAGTGTCTAATAGGAGTGGGTTTATATAGGCTTAAAAATTAGTTAGCTCACTTAGTCCCTAACCAACCTAAACCATGTCCTTAATAGGTGGTTTTATGGTTTCTAGTTAATCTCCAATGGTTTTCTCATTACCTCTCTAAGTACACATCTTAATTACCATATCAATGATACATGATACTCAAGATTTGACAAATCTTATGGGTTGTGTGTATTCTTTGCTTGCCGCGGGTATTAAGAGGGAAAAAGAGCTCAAATGGTTATTATCCTTTGGGTATTAAGGTAACTAGGAGACATTAAGGACATATCTTAATTAAACCCTTGATGTACATGTACTTAGGGGATTTCTAGTTGATTTAGCACATAGGACAAATGGTTTATGGGTTTTACTTACCCATATTCGGCCAACATAAGTTTTTAACATATAAATATAATAAACTTTGTATTTAAGGTTTAAAAGTGGTTATTGGTTTGAGTCTAGGTAAGTCTAGATATTTTCGGGGTGTGACTAAATGTATTTTATTGCGAAACGTAAGCCTTTTACGTGACCAATAAAAATAAAATACACAAAGTTAATAATTATCTTCTTAATAATTATCTAACACTTGATTGACGTAAACCTTAATTTATTTGGTGACCGTTTATGTTAAATGATTGTTTCTAGTCTACGCGATTTAGCTTGAAAGTTAAATTAAAAGTAAACGCGTATCAAAATAAAATAAATAGTGACGAATAATAGGAGTCGTAAAATGCCCTAAAATTGAGAAATGTTACATTTACCTACTTCATCACCACCTATGCTTCTTCCCTCTATTATCTGTAGAGTGGGTACTTCCGAGGTTTGTTTATCACCTCAGAAGAGGTTATGTATTGCTCTTGGTCCTAGGTATGAGGTTGGAGAGATCTCGTCTGCTCTTACTGCTAGACCGACTAGAGGTTTTAGGGTGGACTATGGTTTTGTTGCCATTTTAGATGATGAGATCAGACGTGACCCCGAGAGATATGTTGGTTATGGGATTACAGACACGTGGGATGAGATGCTTGTGGACAGGCTAGGGGTACCAGCGACTAATGAGACAGAGTGTAGATCTGGAAGAAGTCAAGGAAGAAGACCTAATGGTGACAATAGCAGGAGCAGTGCACAAACAACTGAATCTTCATCTCAGGCACTGGTGGCTCAAGATGGTCTAGGAGGCTATGACTGGAGCAATGATTTTGAAGTTGAACCAGTCAACTATGCTTTGATGGAAATCTCTTCATCAAACTCATCAAGTTCTTCTGATAGCGAGGTACAAAAATGCTCTAAATATCTTAAATCATTTAAATGTCTTTAAAAGAACTATGATACTGAGAGAGAAAAGCATAACAAAGCCAAACTAGAAATTAGGGGTTACAAAATAGCCTTAGAGTCACTAGAAGCTAGAATTCTTAGACATGAAAAGAATGAATTAGCTTGGGGGCGAGAGATATGAGTTTCAAAATTATGATCTTAAGTGTAGAGAGATAAAAATTAACAACTTAAATCTGGAATTAGAAAAAGGTTGTTAAGGAAAGAGATGAATTGAAACTCAAGATTGAAAAATGGGAAGGGTCATCAAAGAATCTCACTAAGATACTTAATAGTCAGATGAGTGCTCATGATAAAAATGGATTAGGGTTTGGCATACAAATGGATGATTTGAGTAATAAATCTGAAACTATTAGTGAGAACAATTTGACTATTTTTGAAGTAAGGTCTAGTGATGATGAGAGCACAATAGCAAATCATAGGTTCACTAAATCAAATAAGTATCATGTTGTTCCCCCTCTAATTACAGGGAACCCATTAACCCCAAGAGCTGATATATCATTTGCAGGACTAGATGAGTATGCTTTTAGAAATAAAATCATAGATTCTAAGACAACTGAAACTAACAAGACTGTAGGTACCACAAATGAAACAACTATAGCAAAACCTACGTCTGTCAATGAAACAGTTGTGTCTCAGTCAAAGATTAACAGGGATAAAGTCATCATTGAGGATTGGACCTCAGATGATGAGGATGATGTGTGTGCTGACAAAACTGTTAGTTCTGTTAAGCTAAATGTAACTCAAGCTGTTAGGAGTCAAACTGATAAAAGTGGTCAAACTTTACAAAAACAAGGGATTAGTTTTATAAAGGTATATAAAATAAAAGCTTGTTTTGTTTGCAAAAGCACTGGCCACTTGATAAAAGACTGTGATTTCTATGACTAAAAGAGTCCTGAACCTAGGGTTAAGAAAGTGGTCAATACTAGGAAGAGGGAAGTCAAACCAGTATGGGATTATGGCAAAAGGATAAATCACCAAAACTTTTCAAAAAATTTGAAATACCCTCATCTAAAAAGGACCTTTAACCCATCAGCAGTACTAACCAGAGCAGGTTTAGTTAATACTGATAGATCAAATGTTAGTACTGCTATGTCTATTAGTAATGTTAGGCCTGTTTATACTGTCAGACCTGTTAGTACTGCTAGGCCTTTGGCCTAAAAAATAGCACAATCTAATAGTGTTATTAGACCAAGTCACCCAAGATTGAACAATGTAAGACCAAAAGCCTCAAACTCACCAATCAAGAGGTCTTACAACACCCAACCAGTTTATAGACCCAAAGACTTAAAAATTGATGTGAAAACTTTTGGGGTTAAAAACATGGCTACTGTTGGGTCAAGGGCAGTAGTTAGTAAGGGTAAGATGGACAATGTCCTTAAGAAGGATAAATGGGTATAGAGGCCAAAGGTGAATTACCAGGATCATGTGTACAAATATAATGGCTCTTACATGCTCAAGAAGTTTGAGTATGTAGACCCAAAAGGGGTTTCCAAGTCAGTATTGACTTGGATCCCTAAGAGATACTAATTCTCTTACCTTTTGTGCAGGGCAATTCAGAGATCTTGTTACAGGATCATGTAGTAGTGAATAGTGGTTGCTCTAGCCATATGACTGGCAACAAAGCTTATCTTTCAGAATATGAAGATTTCAATGGAGGCTTTGTGGCTTTTGGAAGTGATCCCAAAGGAGGTAAAATAACGGGTAAAGGTAAAATCAAGATTACTAATTTAGACTTTGATGATGTTTACTTTGTAGATGAACTTAAGTTTAATCTTTTCTTTGTCTCACAAATGTGTGACAAGAAAAACAGTGTCTTTTTTACTGAGTCTGAATGCCTTATCTTGTCTCCTAGCTTTAAGCTTCTTGATGAAAGTCAAGTTGTTCTTAGAGCTCCTAGAAAAGATAGTATGTACAGCTTGGATTTAAAGAACATTGTTCCTTCTGGAGGTATAACTTGTTTATATGCAAATGCAACAGCAGATGAGTCTAACTTATGGCACAGGAGATTAGGTCATGTAAATTTCATAAATATAAATAAACTTGTTAAAGGTCACCTAGTTAGAGGTTTATCTTCAAAAGTTTTTATAAATGACCACACTTGTGTTGCTTGCAAGAAGGGTAAGCAACATAAGGCCTCCTGTAAGGCTAAGTTAGATAGAATCATTAGAAAGACCCTAGAATTACTTTACATGGACTTATTTGGACATGTCTCTATAGAAAGCATCAACAAGAAAAGGTACTGCTTGGTTGTGACTGATGATTTCAGCAGATTTAGTTGGGTATTTTTCTTAGCAACAAAGGATGAAATATTTGAAATCCTTTGTAATCTTATCATAGGCTTAGAAAAACAATTGAATCATCATGTTAAAATCATTAGGTGTGGTAATGGGACAGAGTTTAAGAACTATATTATGAATGAATTATGTTCTAAGAAAGGAATCAAAAGGGAGTTTAGTATAGCTAGAACTCTACAGCAGAATGGTGTTGCAGAAAGGAAAAACAGGACCCTAATTGAGACAGCTAGAACTATGTTAGCAGACTCACTTTTACCTATCCCATTTTGGGCAGAGGCAGTTAATACTGCTTGCTATGTACTAAATAGGGTATTAGTAACCAAACCTCAAAATAGGACACCTTATGAACTATTAATAGGTAAATCACCTAGTATTAGTTTTATGAGACCTTTTGGGTACCCTTTGACTATTTTAAACACCTTAGATTCCTTAGGCAAATTTGATGGGAAATCTGATGAAGGTTATTTGCTTGGATACTCTACCTCTAGTAAAGCCTTTAGAGTATACAACAAAAGGACCAAAAGGGTAGAAGAGAATCTGCACATTAATTTTCTTGAAGATCAACCAAATGTGGCAGGAACTGGTCCAAATTGGATGTTTGATCTTGATTTTCTTACAAATTCAATGAATTATATTCCTGTTAGTGTAGAAAATTAGGTTATTGTGGATGCAGGTATACAAGATTCTTTTGTTGCAGGTTCATCAGAAAAAGATAAAGGACCTACTCAGGAATACATACTGCTTCTACTACAACCTCATAGGACAAGGATTCCAGTAAAGAATGTTGTTCAGGATGCACAAGAACAACCTTCTGAAAATGCTTCTCCAGACAAGGGTATCTAAGTTTCAGAAGATGTTTTTAATAAGGAAGGACAACATCAGATGCCAGAAGATGAACAAGTCTGGCAAGATGAACTTGAGATGATGATTACTCAGGAATTGGTTGCTAAAGCTATGGATGATGTTTCAAGACAAGCCTTTGAAGAAGAAAAGAGGAGAATTGCATCTCAAAAGAAGGCAGCTCAAGCTACCAGTACTAACCAACTTAGTACTGATAGGCCATTTGTTAGT
The DNA here is from genome assembly GCA_026074375.1 of Tanacetum coccineum. Classification (NCBI taxonomy): domain Eukaryota; kingdom Viridiplantae; phylum Streptophyta; class Magnoliopsida; order Asterales; family Asteraceae; genus Tanacetum; species Tanacetum coccineum. The sequence continues at coordinate 13,613 of BQNB010055908.1, forward strand.
ACTGATAGATCATTTGTTAGTACTGATAGGTCTAACACACCCAATGTTAGTGCTGCTAGTACTTCCACAGGTGCAAATGCTGATGAATCATCATTTGTCTATCTTGGAGGCAAAATACCTATTGATGCATCTACTCTCCCTAATGCTGATTTACCCATTGATCCAAATATGCCTGACTTGGAAGATGCTTCTGATACTCTCCCAAATGATGGAATATTCAATGGAGCTTATGATGATGATGAAGATGTGGGTGCAGTGGCTGATTTCAACAACATGGATAACACCATTGCTGTCAGTCCTATTCCCACACTCAGAATTCATAAGGATCATCCAAAAGGACAAATTCTAGGAGATCCTACATCAGCAGTTCAAACAAGAGGGAAGATTCAAAAGGCTTCTTCAGCACAACAAGCCTTAGTAAGTTACATTCACAAACAGAACAGAACAAACCACAAGGATCATCAGAACTGTTTGTTTGCATGTTTTCTCTCTCAAGAAGAACCCAAGACTATATCACAAGCCTTAAAGGATGAAAGCTGGGTTGAAGCAATGCAAGAGGAATTGCTCCAGTTCAAGTTACAGCAGGTTTGGATACTTGTGGATTTGCCTTTTGGAAAGAAGGCAATTGGCACTAAGTGGGTTTTCAGAAACAAGAGAGATGAGAGAAGCATTGTTGTGAAGAATAAAGCCAGGCTTGTAGCTCAAGGTCATAGACAAGAAGAAGGAATAGACTATGATGAGGTTTTTGCACCTGTTGCTAGAATAGAGGCAATCAGGCTGTTCTTAGCCTTTGCATCATATATGGGATTTCTTGTCTATCAAATGGATGTTAAAAGTGCTTTTCTCTATGGCACAATTGAAGAAGAGGTGTATGTTCATCAACCTCCAGGCTTTGTTGATCCTGCTCATCCAAACAAAGTCTATAAGGTGGTTAAAGCTCTTTATGGTCTACATCAAGCTCCTAGAGCTTGGTATGAGACACTCTCTTCTTTCCTGCTGGAGAATGGTTTTAGAAGAGGTACCATAGACAAAACCTTGTTTATCAAGAAGAATAAGAGTGACATTATGTTGGTCCAAGTCTATGTGGATGACATCATATTTGGCTCTACTAAGAAGTCTATGTGTACTGAATTTGAAGAAGTTATGCACAAAAGATTCCAGATGAGTTCCATGGGAGAGCTTACATTCTTTTTGGGACTACAGGTGAAGCAACAACCTGATGGAATCTTCATTAGTCAAGACAAGTATGTAGCTGACATTCTCAAGAAGTTTGATTTTTGCTCCATTAAAACAGCTACTACTCCTATTGAGTCAAACAAACCCTTGGTTAAAGATGAAGATGGTGTAGAGGTAGATGTGCATGAATACCGATCAATGATTGGTTCCCTGATGTATTTGACTGCATCAAGGCCAGACATCATGTTTGTTGTCTGTGCCTGTGCAAGGTTTCAAGTCACTCCAAAAGCTTCCCATTTACATGCTATAAAGAGGATCTTTAGATATCCTAAACATCAACCCAAACTAGGGTTATGGTATCCTAGGGATTCCCTTTTTAAACTAGAAGCTTTCTCAGATAGTGATTATGCAGGAGCCAGCCTTGACAGGAAATCAACAACTGGTGGATGTCAATTTCTTGGTAGAAGACTCATATCTTGGCAATGCAAGAAGCAGACAATTATGGCAAATTCTACTACTAAGGCAGAATATGTTGCAGCTGCTCATTGCTGTGGGCAAGTACTATGGATACAAAACCAAATGATGGATTATGGCTTTAACTTCATGAACACCAAAATCCATATTAACAATGAGAGCACCATATGTGTTGTCAAGAATCCAGTTTATCACTCAAGAACCAAGCACATTGAGATTCGACATCACTTCATAAGGGATTGTTATGAGAAGAGATTGATAGATGTTCTCAAGATTCACACTGACTCAAATGTTGCAGACCTTCTCACCATAAGGCTTAAGATGCTACCGTACCAATGTTTAATACTTTTGGTGGTCAGCATTGTGAATGTTAAATCAAATATTTACATTTGAGTGGAGGTTAAAATTGTAAAGTTTGTACATACTAATTTACAATAATACTGCTAGGGTATTAATGCTGGTAGATAGGTTGATAAGTTAGTTCAAGTTCATAGTATATTTTTCTCTTTATTGCACTAACCATTTCAGATAAGCCATGGATTTGAGAGGATGATAGAAGCAGCCTGGAAAATACAACTCACTATGGTCTGTAAGTACTTAAGTATAAAGATTAAAATCTGGTATCTACAAGTAATTCTGGTGTTACTGTTAATTCTGTGACTTAAGGTTAATTCTGGGTATACACAAGTTAATTCTAGTAGTCTTACTTGTTAAATTCTGTGGACTTAAGGTTAATTCTGGTAGTCTATACGAATACTGGTAGTCTATATGTTAATATCTGGTAACTATATTAGTACTGGTAGACTAATTTAATTTAGATATTGGTAGATGACTGTTGTTGCTGTGAGGGAAAATTACCTTTTCGTTTCATATATAGAATTACCGTTAGCGATTTTTACGGCGCGTACTACTAACAGAGGTTTTCTAATTGGATAATTACTACACTTTCTTTAATAACATATCTTTCTTTGCTCTAAAGAAACTTCTTTTACAGTCAGTCCAATAAGAAACCTTATTATTCATCGATTAAAACTCAATTCTCTCTCTCTACCAGCACTTAGTAATTCACTCAAATCAAACCCAGGATTAGAATTTACATTCTTACAATTTCTGTTCAACAACGAGTTCATATGGCCAACCTAAAGTACTCAGACAAGCATAACATGGTCGCTTTCCTGAAGAAACCAAATGAAATTGTTTGGTTCATCTACCGAGTAGTGAGTTTTCTTAAAGGACATCACTCAGGTATGCCTTAACTTCATAATCCTACCTATCATGACTCCCCATCAAACAAGTCTGGCAAACTGCCACTGTCCAGAACACTGCTAATAGGGAACTGCAAACAATTAGTAGCATCTATAGACTCTTAAGAGTATATTATTACTGAGGCATCTGTAAGAAGTAAACTTCAATTGGCAGATGCAACAGGAATACATAATTTATCTGATGCTAAAATATATGTTGGATTAGCCACCTTGGGGTATGTTACTGAGGGTAAATTAACTTTTTGGAAAAAGAATTTTACACCCCAATGGAAATTTTTTAATTCATCAATTTTTACACTTGCTTAAGCCCTAAGTCTTGGGTGGATGGATCAATTTGGGTAGTACTATTTGCTACTGCATAGAATATGTCTTATCTAGCAATAGGGTTTTAATAATTTTTTTATAAAATGATTTCTGATTGGGATGTTTTCATAATTAGAGAGTAATTCAAAAAATTTAATTGATCCAAGGTTTTTTACAAATTATTTATTGGATAATAACAAATGAAAATAAAGGAAGGTAATTAGCCCCAACATTATGACCAAAAGCTTTTTTGCAATCATGAAAAGGGGTTTGCAGGGGTATTATTCCTGCAATGTTTTTGCAGAGCAGTTTGGGAGCAAGTGAAGGCTCAGCACAACCAGCTAAACCCCATCACACACCTGTTGATCCAATACCATCCACATCCCACTCACCTCATTCATCACCACCTCATCCATCACCACCACATCATTCACCACCTCAACCATCACCTCATTTTTCACCACCAAGGTCCTATGACGCACCTCTCCCTGAAGGTACTACATCAGGAAGTGCTGAGGACAGTGTGCAACTCAAGGAATTAATGGTACTTGTACCTAAGTTGGTGACCAGGATTAATAGTTTGGAGAAAGAATTGAAGGACACCAAACAGACACTAGGGAATGTTGTGCTCAAATTGGTAAAGAAGGTGAAAACTCTGGAAATAGCTTTGAAGAGGAAATCCAAGAAAGTACTCATATCTGAATCAGAGGGTGAAGAATCAGAGGATCAGGGGAGGAAGTTTCAGGATATTGATGATGATCCTCTAGTTTCTTTGGTTAGGGAATCCATGAAAGAGAAGTCAACAGATTTTGTCACTCCTACAAAAGCTTTAGGGGAGGCTCAAGAAGAAGAAAATCAGTCTACAATCTGGAGGCACTAAAACCATTGTTACAGTTCTTCTCGTGTGTTAGCAACGAAAAATCCAACTGATAACTGCGAAGAGAAACAGGAGGAGAGCAAGGTCATGGCTAAAAAATTAATACTACTGGATTGGATGTTGAAGACGATGATTAATACTGCAAAGGAAGATATTAATAACTGGTAGTAGATGAAGTTAGTACAGGTAGTACAAAATTGATTCTGGTACATCTAGTAAAAATTGTCAAAGAGAAGGAAAGCTCCAATATTTGAAGAGATATCCAGCTACACACAAAACAAAAGGAACAATTTAAAACAAGAAGGAAGCTGGATTGAAGCAGGCATAAAGTTACTAGCTCGAAATTGAGGATAAGAATTAGCAAAGCAGATTCATTAGATAAAATGGTACTAAAAGAATTGCAGAAGAGGAACCATTGTCAGAACAACAAAAGAAAAAAAATCTCAAGTGTCAAATTGAAGCTCAATTTTATACTGAAGAGACAGGATATGCTATTAGAGGTCAAGCTAAAGCAAATGCAGAGTTGTCCCCCAAAGATGTGTTTGGCTATTTAAGATTTGCCTAACAAGATTTTGCAAAAAGAATGGTAGGATATGGTGAATCAAAGAAAGAAACACTTTGCAGAGGAAAGAGGCTAAGGCAAATGAAAACAAACTATGACTCATTCATAGAGTTAAGGATTATTATTTCAACTATCTAAGAATCAGAAAACTTTGGAAACACCCAACACTTTCACAGTTAAAAAGAAGTGAAGTGTGAAAGAGATTAAAGAAGAGTTTGATAAGTTCAGTTTTAGCAGATTGATACCTTTGTTCCTATTAATACTTGAATCAACAAAGCAAAAATTGTAAAATATATGTGAGAGGAGCTTCAGACAAGACTTTAAGAAACAAAAGATGATGAATAAAGAATGTTCCAGTTATAGAGAAAAAGTTACTGAGGTAAAGGGAAGAAGAGGCCAAGTAAAAAGAACAAGGAAAAAGAAAGAATGCAAAAGGCTAGAAAAGGTATAAATTTTGACGAAGAGTTGCAACAAGAAGATTCGAGAAACAGTAAAGAGTAATCAATTGAAGCTATGAATCCTACTCCTTGACTACAAAAAATCTGATAGTGTGGCACATTAGAAGATATTTCAGCAAGTCAAAGAATGTTTATCAAGTAATAAGAAGCAAAAGGAGGCTGATACAGTTCCTGACATGACTGTTTGAGCTATGTATTAAAGACTTCACAAGAGCGATCATATAGAGTGTATAGGTTGGACATGCAGAAGTATGGAACCAAAAGCCTGAAGAGCTTAAGACAGAGTGCTTTGGAGTGATCTCATGGGGAGGACTATGTTTGGATCGCACCTCTACATAGAATATGCTATTTGGAGCTTACCACTTCACATAAGATGGTTAGTTATGGAGTGATATTACGATAAGTTGTGAAGAGCATTGTTTTACTTGGAGCATGCACATTCTGATATTTAGCAGATAGAAATTATCCATTGTCAAAAAGAAGCTGCAAGTGATGCTGAAATTGAATTTCTAGATGGAAAAAGAATGAAGTTTGGCTAGTAAACTTTTGCAGATATTGAGAAGCAAGCTGGGATTAGAAAGTGATAAAGTTATCAGTAGCAGTGGGCATGTTTTTGGAAACTGTGGACTATTAAGGAAGTGAGAAGGGTTTGGGTTTTGCCTAACCACCACACAACAAATGGTTATCAGATTCACCATGCATAATAGGCATAAGACTGCATAAGGTCAAAAGCAAACGGTTTTGGTAAAGACTTCTCAAATCCATTTATGGTTGACAGTTTACCAAAAACTGTATGGTAATCAATGCACCATAGTATTTCACTAAAGCATTAGCTATTCCAGAGCAAACGACTACTAGTAAAGAGATCTCAAATTCATTGATAGCTGATAGTTTGCTAAAAACTATAAGGTTATCAATGCACCTTGTTACTACAATGAAGCATTGACTAGTCCATAGCAAACGGCTCATGGTAAAGACATATTAAATCTGTTGATGGCTGGTAGTTTGCCAAAAACTATAAAGCCAACTTAGTTGGACGTTGTTATGTAGCTGTGAAGAGAAGACAAAGACTAAAAGACAAAGTATGATATGGTTTTTCAAAGGATATCAAACAGATCATCATTCAAGAGAAGCTAAGGACTTGAAGATATGCTTGGATACAATTCTCAAAAGCCCAAACTGAAGACAACTGAAGACACTTGAAGTTAACAAGTGAAGTTCAATTAGGAGGGATTGGTAAGTGAAATTGTATATATACAACTTAAATTCTGTTAGTATTTAGTAGTTAAATACTGCTAGTGTTAATAGTTATACTATACTCTTGGTAGAAACGGTTATACAAGTTTGTACTGACAGTAATAAATATTTAATAACTGTTTATGTGTAATAAGTATAAGTCTGCTTACGCAAAATAAAGTTAGAGTATAAAGATATGCATATGAGGTATCTTAGGAAAAGATAATTCAATATCTTTATATAATGAGCGTTTTGTAAAGCCCATTAGGTTCCATTAGTCAATAAAAGGAACCCAGAGGCATTAGTTAGTAGATATAGTTCTATAGAGAGATCATAGAGATCGAATAGCAAATCATAGTGTAATCTATAACTTTGGGCGATTCAAAGTTCAATATAAAAGTGTTTTGATTGTGTTCTTCTTTACATTGTTGATTAAATTCCACGTAATCAATAGTGGATAACATTGTTTCATCATTGTTAACTTTAGATTTAACTAAGGCAACAAACCTTTATCAAGCAAAAGGTTAAGATCCAATAAGCAAATGGAACCTACACTAACCAGCGGCACCAGTAGGGCCATCTGGTTAGAGTTCTCCCACACTTTATTTATATACTTGTTTTACCCCTTTTAAAGCTTTAAGCCATTTCGGTCTTATTCAGCTTATTTAGAATAAGCTGGGTAACAACTTTATTTTCATAGATCCACATAGCTAACGCTCTTTTCATTATTTTATACAGATATTTCCCATTAAAATGTTTACTATTTTAATAATTTGTTCTTATTAAAAACAGATTTTTAATAATTCATAATAAAATTATTAAAAATCAAAAAAATATAATTCTTTTTTTTTCAAAATTTTTCTTTTATCATTTTACACTAGAAAAGGATTAGATTTGGCACACAAGGTTATTTTGTAAAAACAGATTTTAACAAGAACGGGTTTCGAAACCCCGTTCATGTTTTTTAAGTTTTAAAGGTCGCTTTTACTTTCGTTTTAGGTTTTTCTTTACTCGGTTTTTGCATTTTTAATTGTAGAATTAGAAAAACCAAATCCAAAAACCCATAATCCATTCGAACGCGCTGATCACAACGTCTCCGATTTTCAATTTGTCAACCTCATTGGAGAGACGACGCCCGGGGATGTTTTGATTTTTCCATTGTCGAAAAGGAATTATGATTTGAATCTCTCGAATACTACGTATACTATACTATAAATGAATATAATCTAACCTAAACAGGTTTGGGTATCTAATCACATACGCTAAATCATCTTCTCTCTTTGCATCAACACGGCTCCATAACCCTTAAGAGATGCGTCACAATACACCACAAAATCTTCCGTTCCCTCAGGCAACGCTAAGAACCGAGTGCACTACACAACAATCTGCTTTAAAAAAACGTCTTAAAAGCTTTGTTCCATCTTCTTTTCCCCACTCGTATTTCTTATTTTATCTGAGTCAACTAGTCAGTGCTTAGAAATCAATTGAAATACCTTCAATTAAACCTCCTATAATAACCACAACTAATAATCCAAGAAAAATTGCCCTCCACATCCGTTGGCGATTGTAGGTTGCAAGCCCACTCTTAATAGCTTTTCAATTCTTGTATGAACAACATGAACAAGCCACACGATCAATCACATACCCAAAAATTGTTACCGAATCTAGCCACAAATCACACTTTGGACAACTTGGGCAAACAATCTCTCCTTTTCTTTAAGCAGCTACCAAAACAACGTCATATGCTTTCCCATGCTCTTCTTCGTCCTTGAATAAACCAACAATTAGCATCGATGAACACAATGACGAACTTATCAAGATATGGCTTGCATACTTCGTATGTCAATCAATCCATAAACACTGCAGGCCATTAAATGTCAAACCAAACGGCATTCCTTGGAACTCAGAGAGTGATGCCATAACCGAGTTCTAATTTAGTAATCAAATGTCTTCTTCCTTAATGCGGTAACACTGTGATATCCTGGATCGTATATCGATCTTAGAATACCCGCACGAACCTTTCATTGGACAAATAAATCACATTCCATAAGAGGATAACAATACTTACCATCAACTTGTTTAACCATCCTCGCGATTAATCGTATAAACATCCTATAAGATCCATCTTTCACTCTTTACAGAACAAAACCGCTCTCCCCAGCGGAGATGAACTCGACTAATAAATCCTTTCTCTCCAGCATCTCTTTCAATTGTACTGCAACTATTTCATCTCAGACGGTGCCAATCTATACGGTGCACGTGCAACAGGAGCAGCCCTCGGTACTAGATCAATTCGAAACTTTACTTGCCTCGGTGGTGGTAGTCTTGGAAACTCCTCAGGAAACACCTTAGGAAAATCATGAATTATAAGCATGTCTTCCATTTGTTTCTCCTTCGACTTGCTTCCTCCGTCACGTGCTAAAAACAAATGGCAACCTCGCTCGACGTACTTACAGGCCTTGATACACGAAATGACCTTCAATAGAGATACACCTTTGTCACCTTCAACTATCAGCATCTTATCCCCATACAATATACGAACAACTTTCTTACCTCATTAACGATACGGCATCGAGCTTACAATCCAATCCATACCGATAATAGAACGTCAAACGTACCAAGCTCGATAGGCAATAAGATCGATTTTCGAAAACATGGTTTTCACTAAACTCAAAATGCAACCATTCTAAAATAGTGTTCGTAATAACTATCCAATACCGTCAGCTAACTCTAACCTCATAACTACCCTCTATTTTAATCGGTTAATATCGAGGAATTGAACTAAATTTTAGTGTTTACAAAACCCTATCGAAAAACCGATATCAAATAAAAACAGAAGCAGTTGGTTAGGTAGCAGGAACTACCGTAAACACATTCGAAACCTTGTGGCTTAGAATCCCTTAATAGCATAAGCTCGACATGAACTTCTCCAACTTCCTTTTTGCTAAATATCTTAGAACATCGGTTCCTGTCATGACCCTTGCCTCACCATAATCATAACAAGTCCAAACAGGCTGAGCGTTAGCACCTGTGGCAACACTATTCTCCTTACAATATCTTACCTTATGCCTAACCTTTCCACACTTGTGGCACTTAATCGTACACTGACCAACATGGTGAGTAAAACATCGTTCACATAAAGGAAGCTTTCCATCAGTAGGAGCGGTAACCATGGCTCGCGCATTTCCTTTCCTTTAGCTATTCTGCAAAGCATGACGAGAGTTATCCTTTTGATTGCCTTTACCACTACTACTTCCACTTTGAAGGTTCTCCTACTTTTGCTTCTTCCCTTCTAAAATCCTTGCATCTCTAGCTTGCGATTTTTGCTCCATCAACTTATGAGCCATACGTACAGCTTCGTTCAAATCAGCAGGCTTAGAAGATGTCACTTCACCCTTGATAGTATCCATCAACCCTTGGATGTAAGTATCCACCTTTACTCTTTTAGGCTCTACCATTCTTGGACACATCAAAGCCAGTTCATTAAACCTCTGAGTATAAGCAACAACATCATACTCCTTAACCTTCAAGTTCCATAATTCGTGCTCCATTCTTTAAACTTCTTCTATCAAACAAAACTCGGCAATCATCAGTTGCTTCATCTCAGTCCAAGGCATTTGGTTCACAGTCTCCAAACCTATAGTTAACATACAGCCTTAGTTTCCACCAAAGTCGATAGCTTCCATTTCTAATGTAGCAGCAGCAAACTTTACCTTCTTGCCCTCTGCACATTCAATGATCTCAAAAATACTCTCAGTTTTCTCAAACCATCTTCTCAATTTGACAGCTCCTTTAACCCCATGAAAGACAGTAGGATTGCACTTCATAAACCCAGCAAAAGTGCATTCATGAACAGCAGGTGTAGTGTCTCAATCTCTAGCTAGCCCAGATCCACTAGCATCATTTCTAACATTCGCTTTTTCCTTGGTCCACTCGCAATCAATAGCGGCAATCACGACTTACCTGATCATAACGGCGAATAGCAGCTTGAGTCATAGGTGCAGACTTTGGAGGCATGATTATGTCACGTCACACAGAAAACAATCTGATAAGCATTCATAACATGATATTCTCATAACAAGTTTTAAATTTCTGTGATTATATGTTAGTGTAAATTCATGGACTATTATGTGACTGATATGCGTTATGTGCTACATGTTATGTGATATGATAATGATGTATTGTTGCCTAGTTAGGAGGGTTACTTGCGGGTATCCATGGCCTGAGCTAGAGGGAAAAGGATTTGGTATGATCCAAGAGCGATTGAGGTCGTCTATTTGGTGTTTGTGTGGTTGATTGGATTGAATTGCATGTTAGTTGTATGTTAGTTAGCATAATTGTTATGCGAAAGTATTGTTTTATAATCACAGTAATTTGGTTAATAATTTTAGAAAAGGATTGAATATGTGTGTATGAAAACCTATGTTTCTCACCAACCATTATGTTGACGTATAAGCATCATTTTTAAGTATTCAACAGGATGAGGTTAAAGTTAGGAAAAGTGGCTAGATGGACCGTAGGCAGCTGACAAAGTTTAGTTATCTAGATTTCGTTATTTGTTTTGGATGATGAATGTTATTTGTTTTGCTTTGTTAGGAAGTATGAATGTTTGCATGTCATGAAATTGACGTGAACTTCCTTTATTTCAATGTCAGACGCCTTTTGGATTTTGTTAATGTGTTTGGGTATTTTCATTACACTGCGTATCTATACCTTGTATTTTTATGCATGTTTTAGTTTCTCTATATAGACGCCAATGTGTTGTGATGATTCCCTTTCTCGTCGCGCCTCGTGTTTCTGCCTTGGCGGGGTGTGACAATTCGGGTATCTATTATTGATACCCAAGATAGTTTGTACCTTTAGATTTCTCGAGTTAAGTTTCTAATGTAGTCATATGTGTCTATTCCGTCGTACAGATGTGTACGTATGGTCTTTGTCGCCTTTTCTGGAGCATTGGTATCGGTATTAAATTATATGAGTGTACTGGTAGTATATCATCCTCAAGGCATCCCTCCTCACAATCATTCCTCACATTCTATCCTATTTTACACACACATACTTTCCCTCCTTTCACCAAAACACCAAGAAACACCTTTTCCTTTGAAGAAAAAAGATCTAACGATCAAGAACGAAGAAGTTTTCTTACCTAGTTGTTGAAAATAATGAAAATTATGTAAAGTGTGTGCTTTTGTTATGATGCCTTAGCCATGAGAGGCTAAATCTCTCATGACTACTCGGTGAAGTTACGATAATGAATAAGTGTTTGGTATGATCTTGATCGCTTTAATCTTAAGCTTATGTTGCAAACTTGTTATATCTTATCTTATCTATTTTTGCTTATCAACTTAGATGATTTACATTTATCGGTATAGGTCGAAAGAATACAGTTATGATCTATGTGGTTTTAAAGATTTGTCTATGGTCTTTAACATCTGTGCTGAGAATTCCACTTTCGTAAATTGATAAACAAAATAAGCTTTGATATAATAATAACTGGATTATTTGAATGACACTTTTGGTCTAGTTAACTAAATATAAGTATTAAGTTAATCAAGTTAGTTCGTAAAAACGTTTTCTGACTAGAAATCATTTTTCTAAATTAATGTCCCATCTTTGAGGTCAAATCATTTCCAACACTTATAAATTATTCTCAACTATAGGTAGTCGTCTTTATTATCATTGATAAAACTAAAGTTATTTTCAAAATTATTAAAGTCTATTTTCTTTCTGATTATTCGAACACTACTCTAATCCCTGTGGACGACCTGGTCTTACCTAAAAAGATTATACTGCATACGTGGGTTATACTTTTACCCGTGTGTTTCCATATAATTGTTCGGTATTTTCAGTCTTATAAATTTAAAGCTTTTGAAACACATCACGAAGTTTAGTTATCTAGATTCGTTATTTGTTTTGGATGATGAATGTTAATTGTTTGCTTTGTTAGGATGTATGAATGTTTGCATGTCAGACAAGTTGGCATGAAATGCTTCATTTCAATGTCAGACGACTTTTGGATTTTGTTGAGTGTTTGGGTATTTTCATGACACTGCCTATCTATACCTTGTATTTTATGAATGTTTTAGTTTCTCTATATAGACACCAATGTTGTGAGATGATTCCCTTTCTCGTCGCGCCTCGCGTTTCCGCCTTGGCGGGGTGTTAGAAAAACCATCTGGTTTGTTGGTTTAACCTGTGATCCCAGTATGGAAGTAGAAGAACATTACTATGGATTTCGTTACTAAGTTGCCAAAGACATCGTATGGTCAAGATACAATTTGGGTAATTGTAGATTGACTCACAAAGTCTGCTCATTTCTTACCAATGAAGGAAACCTACTCAATGGAGAAGTTGACGAGACAATACTTGAAGGAAGTAGTCTCGAGGCATGGAGTGCCAGTTTTGATTATTTCTGATCGAGAAAGTAGGTTTACATCTCATTTCTGGAAATCACTGAACAAAGCCCTGGGTACTCAATTGGATATGAGTACGGCTTACCATCCACAAACTAATGGTCAGAGTGAGAGAATCATCCAAACCTTGGAGGAAATGCTACGTGCTTGTGTGATTGATTTTGGGAAAGGTTGGGATAGACACCTACCTTTGGTGGAGTTTTCCTACAACAACAGTTATCACACGAGTATCAAAGCTGCACCGTTTGAAGCTCTTTACGGCCAAAAATGTAGATCGCCTATTTGTTGGGCTGAGGTTGGAGACGCTCAGCTCACTGGTCCGGAAATTGCTCATGAAACAACTGAGAAGATCATTCAAATTAAGAAGCATATTCAAGCTGTACGAGATAGACAGAAGAGCTACGCCGACAGGAGACTTAAGCCATTGGAGTTTGAGGTTGGAGATAAGGTCATGTTGAAAGTGTCACCGTGGAAAGGGGTGATATATTTCGGCAAACGAGGGAAGTTGAACCCTCGCTATATTGGACCTTTAAAAATTCTTGATAGGGTAGGAACACTTGTTTATCGACTTGAACTCCAGAGCAATTAAGCCGAGTTCATAGCACTTTCTATGTTTCCAATTTGAAGAAGTGTTTCGTAGATGAACCACTAGCTATTCCATTGGATAAGATCCAGATTGATGACAAGCTCCATTTCATTGAAAGACCTGTTGAAATTATAGACCGAGAAGTTAAACGGCTAAAGCAAATCCGCATTCCAATCATGAAGGTCCGTTGGAATTCGAGACGAGGGCCCGAGTTTACTTGGGAGCGCGAATACCAAATGAAGAAAAACTACCCTCATCTTTTCGTTAACCCTTCGTCTACGTCTTAAGCTTTGATGACAAAGCTTCTTTAACGGGGGAATAATGTCACACCCCGAGAATTTCCGGTTAATATTTTAAACTTTTCCGATCATTATTTTTGATTTTTATACGTTACGTTTAAATCCGGCAGTTTACCGGGAAGTTAACTTGCCAGAAATTCCTAACTTTGCATCCGTATTCAAGTTTGATCAAAGGGTATCCGCATTAGAATCTGAAATGTCTGAGTTCAGGTAAACAAATCAATTTGCTGAAGCTGTCTCTTCAATTCCGGGCATTATTGATACATATCTTGCTTCCAAGATGAAAAGAAGAAGCTCCAGCCGAGAATCAAGAATTTCTCAGTCAAGTAGACTCGACCATGAAGACAATAATCAAGGATCAAGTTAAAGCTCAAGTCTCCAAGATCATGACAAAGATTGAGAAATATGTCACTGAATCTCTAGGAGCTGAAGTGATGGTTAGATCGACTAATCAACCTCAGACGTCTTATGCAGTAGCAACTTCACTGTTAAAATTCGAACTAAAGAAGATTCTCATTGACAAAATGGAGGCTAATAAATTGATAGACAAATCAAACATTCAGAAGAATCTCTACAATGCATTGGTCAAATCGTACAACAATGACAATGACATCATGTCCTCATATGGTGATGTTGTCATACTAAAAAGAGGATGACATAATCAAGACAAGGATGAAGACCCCTCCACTGGATCAGACCGAGGGATGAAAAGAAGGAAATCTGGTAAAGATGCTGAGTCCTCCAAAGATTCAAGGTCTAAGGAAAAGAAGTCTTCAAGCACCTCCAAAGATGCTTCCTAATCTTAACATAAGTCTTCCAGAAAGTCTGCCCATGCAGAGGAGCCAAGTCATACTGTTGAAGATTCAGACATGCAACAAGATCAAGAGTTTGTCATGGGAGACAATGATGAACAACCCACTAACAAGGAGGTTACCAAAGCTGACTGGTTCAAGAAACCTGAGCGACCTCCAACTCCTGATCCTGATTGGAGTAAGAGACAAAAATTAAATTTCGACCTCCTTAGACCTAGATTAGTCAAGCTGCACGTGCTGAAGAACCTCCCACTTCATTTGATGAGTTCAATGATACTTCGTTTGATTTCTCTGCATTTGTCATGAATCGGCTTAAAATTCTAAATCTGACTCAAGAAATTCTGGTTGGACCATCATTCAACCTGCTCAAAGGCACTTGCAAGACTATTTCTGAATTAGAATACCATCTTGAAGAATGTTCCAAAGCAACATTTGAACGACTTGACTGGCATGACCCCGAAAATAGACCGTATTCGTTCGATCTTAGAAATCCTCTTCCATTAATTCAAGATCATAAAGGACATCAAATTATCCCTAAGGATTACTTTATTAATAAAGTTTTGGAATATCTGAAGGGTGGAGAGCTAAGCAAACGATACTCAACTTCTGTGATAAAGACAAAAGCTACTACTTATGATCTAAAATGGATTGAAGACTTGGTTCAAGAAGTGTGGAGTCCCGTGCAGGTAAAATATGATCAACATGCTTACCTGGGCACTTCACATTGGAGTCCAAAACGCCAAGATTTCTAAGGGTATATTGAACTTTGACTTCGTTCTAAAGAATGTTTTACTTCGAGAAAAAGAATCATTGCGGTTACCAGACTTAGAATTATGAAGATGTATGACTATGGTCACTTGGAAGAGATTGAAGTTCGTCAAGATGATCAGAAGCTATATACATTTAAGGAAGGTGATTTCAAAAGACTATGTCTACAAGACATTAAAGACATGTTACTTCTACTCATTCAACAAAAGCTGAGCAATCTCACAATCGACGAACGGTATGATTTAAATGTGGCATTACGTAAAGAAGAATTGTCATTCAAAAGCGGGTAGAAGATCTTTAATTAGGTGTTAAAAGTTACCAACAGAAGCTCAACCTCACTAAACCCGACACATATAGACCGAATCTCAGGAACAGGACCGCATACACTTCATACTCAGGCCTTCATGGAATGATATACGTGGATCAGTTCAAGAAAAAGATTGATGCACGCCGATGAACTCCACAAGTTCAGTGATCACACGCTTAATGATGTTCGAGATGCTCTTTACGACAATGCTGCGAGAAATAAAGATTGGAATTACCTGCTCAATGTGGAAATGTAGTAAACTTAGGAAAAGAAGGGGACTGTAACCCCCCCCCCTAAATAAAAAACCACATAGTCATTTTAAGGTCAGGATATAAGACATATCTTTATCAAAGGAGGTTGATGCGGAATCTAGAGAAGTTCATGGTGGAAGGATATACGGGAAAGATCTCAGGCTTCTGGAAAGGACAATATGACTTTGTCATATTTTGTCTCAACTCATTTCAGGTCAATTTCTCGTATATTATAATCTTGTGAATATGTATATAAATAGTATAGACTTAGAAAATAGGCCTATATAGTGCTTGAATATGAATTTTTAAGAATTTCTTAGTAAATTCAAATTTTTTCAAATTATCATACTCAAACACCATATAAATGCCTCATAATTTGAGGGGGAGCATAAAAAATGTTCCTATTGTAGCTTGTTAATAATTGGACATTCTTTCCTCGAAAGCAGTTATATTTGAATCATTGAATCCAAATATCAAGGAGATTTAATATTTTGATAAGGGGAGAAATTGTGATTAATATATATGGCTTAATATGTGATTTTTAGGATCTCAGTGCTCGCTAACCTTATATGTGCTAACTCCTCTTCAGATATTAATCTCGATGGCTCATATGAAGGGGGGAGCAATTGTGTGACATGATTGGTGAAATGAGAAGTACCAAAATGAATGACCATTTATTTTACTGCTTGGAGTTTGATGAGGTGTTTATCTTTATACACTTTTTCTGGTGCCCATGTTAACCCCCAAAAAATCATGTGTTTTATGCCCAAAATAGGTACTTAATCGTTCCTTTTTAGGTATTTCGCATTGGACAGTCATTAGGATGATATTAAACATACTCTTGGGCTTCATTTGGAGATGATGAATGACGGTTGAGATTACAAACCAACACCAAGATTTCTTGAAGATTCTGCTCATAGTGCCTAGTGACAGACGAACAAAAAGCATACACGATGCAGACACAACTCATCAAGTGACGGCGTCACATATTTCAAGACGGCGTCAGCCCGCACCGACTCAAACGCAGATCTAGAAGATTCATTTTACGACGGTGACACGATTAAAACGCGACCCCGTTGCGTCGATTTTCTTATATATATAAACCTGAATTTAGGGTTTTGAGTGTGTAACTTTAGAATAAAAAGAGGGTACGAACCCTAGTTCATTTAGTAGCTGTAGGAGACGATTTTAGGGCCTAAAAACCCTAGTGTACTTCTTCCAATTCATGTTTTAATCAAATAAGGTTTACTTAATCATTCAATATGTCTATGTGTTGTTTGATTTATTGTTCTTGCTTTATCTTTAACATGCTTAGCTAAACCTATTATTGTGTTTATTTATGATTGTATGAAACCTAGAATGTAGATCTTAGTGATGTTGCTTCTTGTGATGGATGTGCATGTTAGGTCTTAGAAAACCAGCTTTCTGTTAATAATCGTTTGATAGTGTTAGGGAAACTGTGATTGGTAGAAGGATACATCGAGTTAACAATTCTATCATACTACCTTGCCCCCTAATATGGTTGATCCACTTTTAATGTATTTTACATGCACTTAGTAAACTCCTAGGGCCGTGTAATAGTCTTCATACTATCTTGCATGTGCGTTGCTCTAGCGGGCATATAAGGTAGAAGGGGGTGTGTAATTCGTAATGCATTAGGAATAATTACATTGTATCACAAGGGTGGACACTGGCACATACACTAGGAGAAGCAATCTAGGGAGTAATACATGATTAAATAGACACAATCTTTTATCTTATTGTTATCACCATTAGTTTAGATCATTATTTAGTTTAATAGCTAAAACCAAACCACTCTCTCTCAAATATATGATTTTACATGCTTTCATAAAATACAAAAATACAAAAAGAATCTTCCCACAACCCTTAGAATTCTATTATATCGTGATCAAGCCTTCCCAACCTATTCCTCGATCCTTAGTGAAACGATAACAAAACCGTGTCTTGCCAATTCTACACTACAACTGATTAGGTGCACTGCTAGGGAGTTGTAAAAAACTTCTCGTGCTTGAAGTTTTACTACGTATGATCGCACAATCACGTTTTTGCGCTGTTTTTGCTGGGGAATAGTTAGGTTGTGATCATAGTTTTGCTAAGTTACTCTTGCTTGAATCCTTTTAAGTAAGATTTTAATTCCCGCTATTAGACTTTTCTTGTAGTTATCTTTTCTTTGCCTCACTTGTGTTTGTTCGTAATTGCCATTGACTATTCCACTCTTCACTATGGAGAATGCGAATCCATCATCCACCCTAGGACCCTTTCCTCAGGAACCCCTTGACACTACTCACGCTAAGTTCACGGTCCGAATAAACAAACTACTAACAATGAGGCAATCTATTGATTCTCTCCTTTTCATAAAACATACAGTGACACGAGCCCAACCAATCTTCTCCAACTCCATTATTTTCTACCCCTGAGGAGAGAATCAAGGAAATTGAAATTAGAAACACAACGAAAGGAACAATTTTGAGGGAAGAATTATTCCGAAAATAGTTTTCCTACACAAAAAGAACTAGCTTACCATAAGGAACTGTTAGGAGAACATCAACCCCTTTTCTCGACCCTAGAACCCAAGATTAGGAAGGGTGACCCTTGGAGTTTAAAGATTCCTTGTATAATTGGCACCGTTTACACGGGCCATGCATACGAATTCAGATCTATAATCTCCTATTAACATCTTGTCTCGTTCCTATTATAACAAAATAAAAGAAAATCCCTTTTCAAGCACGTAGGAACCCATACCAACCATACAAGTTTTGCAACTTCGTTAGAAGATCCAAAAACATGCATATATTTGTCGGGTGCTTTGTTTATGTTGTGGACTTTATGATTTTGGAAGATTTGGGAAGCATCATTGATAATGGCTTAAGTGAAGGTTACTATGTCTAAGAAAACCTTTTGCACAAACATCTAAACTCACCTATGATGAGTCTTTAGGACTGATTAGGTTTGCCCAGAAAGACGATGAGGTTGTGTTTAAGATGCCTCAAAGGATAAAAGAATTAGATCTCGTATCCCCCTTAGAAAAGGATAAGTTTAAAGCATTCTTCATGAAAAGCTTAAAGGTTAGAAAATAGAGATTTTAAGCATATCATTGAAAAGAGAAAAGGATACTACAAGGCTTGAATAAATCTCGGACATAGTTACAAAAGAGATAGGGAGACAATTGAAAAACTCAAAACCAACTACATAAGTATCATCAAGCTTCAAGGAAAAGTCACGTAAGGACGTGTGACTTCGAGTCTACCTACAAGACTTGTTAATAAAGAAAAGCGCTTCTTGGGAGTCAACCCAATTTACTTTTCCCGCATATTAGGAGTGTTATGTGTGTTTTATTCTTTACTACTTGTTTTAATATGTTTGAATTATCTTGTAATCATGCTTTGCATTGTATTTTAACCTCGTCTTAATTTCAATCAAAGGTATTTCGCAAACAATAAGTGTAGGGGAATTTATCCGGCTTTTGAGCCAAAACTCAAACATGTTAAATGAATTGTTTTGATTAATTCGCGTTAGTATCGAGTCATATGATTGAATTGGTAATTCTTAGTTTTTATACAACAATTTATATAGAAACTAACTTATGGAATCAAGTGCAGGAAATTTTTCATCAAAAACAAAAATTTTATTTTCATTAACACTTGACGTCGTCACCACGACACCTGTGACGGGGTCACACCAACCCGATGGCGTCAAACACCCTGAGTCCAGGAAAACTCAAAAGTTTTTATTATTTTTGAAAATTGACAACTTGTGAAACATTAAATTTAGGTATTCTTCTGTATAACCTGCCATCAAACCTAATAGTTTAACAATTCTTCATCCTATCTATCGAGTCGAACCCTATAATCATATTGTTTATTGGTAATCGCACATTTTATGCTGGTATAGTTTTCATGTCTTTTGATTAAATGTTATTTTGATGAGAAGAAGCTTGGAAGTTCTTAGGAAGTTTCATTGGATGATTCTCAGAGGACGATTTAACCAGTTATCGCATGTTTCTTCTCATTATTTGAGTAAACCAGGGGGAGTACTAGTTTCTTTTTTTGTTTTCTTTTCCTTTATCTGTTTTATGGAGTACTTCTAGAGAACATTGGGGACAATGTTCAAAATAAGTGTGGGGGAAAATAAGCCTTAGAAACTATTCTTTCATTTGTCATTTTGCTTTGTCCTTAAAAAGATGGGTAATATATCGAAACATAGCATAAAAGGGTGATTTTTACCAAAATTTAAATTTTTTTTATGACTAATACAACGAAAACCGTATTTACTAGGCTGTTCCCTGGATAGGAATTTATATTGACTAGGCACAATAACCTTAAAATTCCACCTCATAAAAATGTAAGGTTCGCCTTTAGATCTTTAGTGGAATTTCGTGGGGGTCCAATCGGTAAGTAACCCTAAGTTGAATTTTTATCTTTAACACGGTTTGAGTTAATGGAGTGAACTGGTCACATATGTCTATTGTCATTACGGTTGTGTACGTTTTTTCGTGGTCTTCGTGCCTTTTTTGTAACATTAGTATCGGTTGTTTTAGGATTATGAGAGTGTACCGGTAGCATATTAAATTCTAGAACTTGTTTTTGTGATGCATCCCGAGACTGCATAGTGAGTATTAGGATTTGCTTGATAAGAGGCATTAGGATTAACCCATGTTTTAAACTTGTAATTGTTATGATGGTCACCTCGATCATATAACTATCCCACACCCTTGCCATGCACTCATCTTTAGTGCAGGATACCCTAGTACAACCCTCCGAGCCTATCCTTTTCCACGTTTCTTGTAATTTTCTGGTAGATTCTAGATTATTAATGAAGAGCATTGTTACCCTTAAACCAATCATTACACCCAAATCTCCTTAGCCTACCTTGTATGTACTCATTTTTAGTACATTATTGTTTTAACCCAAGTTAATTATTTGAGTACACGGTTGCTAAGTCGTTATCCTTGTAAATACAGTTTTGCGATGATTGGGATTCATGGTAGTATTTATTTCATGGAAGAATGGGTAAGAAAAGTTAAGTCAATACCCCCATATATTTTTCAAATGATCTCCATGTTATTTTGATCCACCTCAAAACGGGTCATTAGTTAGATTGTAAATATCGAGCATGTAAAAGCTCAAGTGTAGGGGTACGTGTTATAAACCCCCATGTTGTATTATGTTATTAAAAAAATGAGAAAAGAAAAAGAAAGAGATTGATGTAGAGTTGTGTAGAGTTTGTATATCCTCGTCCGAGTCTTGGCTTAGCAACCAAACCAGCGTGTATTCGTGTAAATAATTAGCTAACCCTTCCACTCCAAATTCACCCAAAGCCACCCAAATGTATCCCATCCGTTTCCATTTCCATTATATGTTATCTTACACCTACACCCCACAACCCTTTAAAATACCTCTTAGATAGTAATGAGTAATACTTGTACCTAGCGGTGGAGGTTTGATCCTTTACCAATCCTATGGTAATTTATATGCTATGACAGGTAATGAGTGTGATTTTCCGTTTCCCCCATATGTTATAACTCATTATACACCCGAGTGAAAGAGAGAATCCCAAACACTTATGTGAGGTGCTAGTATATACTTTTTGTGCTTTTAATTACGAGGTCTAGAAGGGTGTATTGTAGAATATGTTTAAAGAGTAGGTAAAATGACCCCTTGTATTGTTACTGTCTAGATAGAAAAGCCTATTTACTCGAGGACAAGTAAATCCCAAGTGTCGGGGTATTTGATGAGGTGTCATTTTATACACTTTTTCAGGGTCGTTTAACCCTCAAAATCGTATGTTTATGCCCAAAATAGGTACTTAATCGTTCCTTTTCAGGTATTTCACATTTGGAAGACATTTGGATGAATTACACGT